>BJBW01000329.1:193815-292480 GCA_004320125.1 Scolopax mira | reverse complement strand
TGCCCAGGGAGGTGG
The DNA here is from genome assembly GCA_004320125.1 of Scolopax mira. Taxonomy (NCBI): domain Eukaryota; kingdom Metazoa; phylum Chordata; class Aves; order Charadriiformes; family Scolopacidae; genus Scolopax; species Scolopax mira. The sequence goes on along the minus strand of BJBW01000329.1, from coordinate 292,465 downwards.
TGGAGTCACCATCCCTGGGGGTATTTAAGAAACGTGTAGACATGGCTCTTCAGGGTGGCCCGAGATTGCCAGTTTGTGTCTGTGCGCGGGGGGTGGTTTTTTCTTTGTTTGGTTGGTTTTTTTGTGGATGGACTCGATGATCTCAAAAGTCCCTTCCAACCATGAAGATTCTGTGATTCTACCTGTGCCAGCTCCTCCCGGAGCTGCCTGGGTGATTTCAGAGCTGCTCAAGGTCAGTGACCACTCAAGGACAGCGGCAGATTGTTTGTGATCTGAGAAAGATGCTTCAGTTGCTAAATGGATTTGAGTCGAGTTTGTTTTGTATCATCCTGAAATAACTACCACTCAAACAATTGTAATTCTTCTGATGTCCTTCTGGAAAACATTGGGCTTGTTTGGCAGTGCAGCGTTGTGTAAATAAATGTGTACCAAGCATCAAAGTCAAGGAGGGGAGGGTGAGTTCTCAAATAATTATGTAAATAAATCCATGTAGTGCACTCTGATATTGGCTACCATGTGCATCTATATTAACCAGTGTGGGCATTACTGACACGTGAATCTGCTCAGCTTTGTTCTCCTGAAGGTTTCAAGGCTGCCTTACCCCAGCATCCCCTTCAGGTGTCTCTGGGAGGCTGAGACCAATCAAACTTTGCATAAATAAGAGCACTCAGCACGAGAGAGTTTACAAGCTTCATCCAGCACTTAAAAAAAACACATTGGGAAAAAATAAATACACTCATTTGCTGGAATGGTATTTATTTGTCGATCTCATCTTGACCTCTTTGAGGAGGCTAAAGGACGTTCAGTGACTATAAAGTGCAAAGACTTTTGTATATATCCCCAGATGAACTTTTTCAATGCTCCACTGACAACATCTGTAATTCGGCCAGCCCGAGTGGCTCTCCATTTTTCTTTATCCAAAGAACTCGTTTGTTTGTCCAGGATTTGGCACCTGTGCTTAATCACAGAAGAAGTGATAAAAAACAGTTGCTCGTTTACTCACGGCTTCTGTGATATTTTCCCCCCGAACTATTAAGCCATTGAAATTTATTGTAAGAAGATGGGAAATCTTCCAGTTTGGTGGTGACACGGGCTGCCTGAATTGTGAAGTTGGATCCTTATTCCACCAAAGCCAGGGCTGGTAACTGGCCCTGGAGAGGAATGAGAGGACATGAGTTATGTGGCAGGAGGTGAAGATGACCAGGGAGAAGGTGTGAGAGTGCTCTTTTGGAAAGCAGGGAAATAATGAAAATAGCAGTTGGAAGTGATGTTTTCTGTTGAGAAGTTTGAGTTAGGTGGCAGCCAGCCCACTTGTTAAAGTCCTAAGGATAGGAGCGAGGAGTAGGAGGTGGAGGAAGAAGGGATCGTTACCATCTTCTAATTCAGAGCCCCGGAAAACAGGAACTTTACTCCTGACTAGGGCACAAAATAATGGTAAATGAGAAGGAGCTAAGTATCTCACTTTTTGTTTAATTCTTAAAGAGATACTGCGTTGCTTTCTTGGAAAGGCAGGTTGCTCCCGTGCCGGGATGACTGCGGGGAAAGAAAATCCTTGGGACAGGGAGGGCCACGCTGGGAGCATAAAGCCTCTGACTTACTAGTGAGAATTTACCCAGCTTCTCTTTTTTTTCTTGGCAGGTTCCAGGTAACAGGTGTGATTGCTGATTACGTTATAGCTGGGGAGATTATTTGCAGTGGAGTAGAGAAAGCATAATAAGCCTTTAAACAGGGACAGTGATGTGGGTCTTGGTGTTTCAGTCTTTATTGATGCAGAATAGTCTGAGAAAGACCATGCGTTATTTTCAGTTCCTGGTGTAAGAACATCACACAGAATCATTTTATTCATGCTCTTGGCTTTTTTTTTTCATTGCTGTAGACAGGGATCTATGTTTTCATTGTATCTTGAAGGTGAGCAAATATGCACCATCTGCATTGTTAAAATTCACTGCACCTCCAGTTATTTAGATGCTCAGCGAGAGCAGCATTGGTAAATTGATTAATTAGATCAATTACTTAATTGCCCTCTGAAAAGCCAGTGTTCAAAATAGCACTACTTTAGTTAGAGGTAGGAATGATTACTTGTCTGGTTAGGTATCTCCTCGGGCCAAAATACTACACGTTGTCCCTGTTCCATGCTGGTGCCTTTGGCAACTGTTGTATGGGCACAGAACCATGTACTGGTGAGTAAAGTACTTGGGTGTTCACAGAATGTGCTCTTACTGCTGCTTACCACTAGTTTTCTACTCCTACTTGCTGTGTTGTATGATATGCAAATAAGTATGTTCATTGATAGGTCGTTTATGCACCTTTTATGAAGACTGTAAAGGCAAAAATGGGTGAACAATCACAGCAAAGCTTGAAAAAAATAGCTTTCAGGAGGGTAACGGGAATAGACTTTAAGAATTGGGAGAAAAGATCTCCTGGGAGGGTGAGCTGAGGGCAAAGTGACTTCAAGAAAGCTGGCAGGCCCTTGGGGGAGTCTCGAGGGCAGGAGTTCAAGCTCTCCCATTCAGAAAGTATAGTAGGGGACTAAATTGGTTTAATCATGAGCTCATCGTTGACCTCGGATGCAAGAAAGAAACATGCAATAAGAGGAAACTAGGTCAGGCTCCCAGAAGGAGAACAGAAGTGTAGCGGGAGCATAGACGAAATCCAAAAGGCCAAAGAACTAAATAAAGATATAACATTTCAGAGCCATTGGCAGTAACTAGATATCATTGTGTATCACTGTTACAAGAGCCTGCTCTGCTATACAATAGGGAAAGAAAGCTATCAACATATCAGCACTGAAGAGAATTGTTTAATGTCTTTTCTTCATATGAAGTTCAACACTAATTAGATGATTTCTGTAATTAGGACTAGTTATAAAGCAGTAGGGTCCCAACCTAGAAATCTGAAAATGGGTTAGGGCCAACCTGGATTATCTAGGTGTTTTCAAATTGGTTGGAATTATGAATTTAATTTTAGAATACTTAAAAAAAAATATATATATATGGTATTTCAGTGCTGCAAGTGGGGTTAACTTGCAAAGGAGGGAATCAGAATCTGCAAAAAGACTGGCACAGTGAATAGTCTTAAAAAGAAGAAAGAGGAGGAGTTGGGGAATTAGAGATCCAGCAACTTAACCTTGATTTCTGGAAAAGTACTTGAATAAGTACTCCAACAGCCTCTTTTAGACACCTACAGGATAAGAGGGGTAAGAATTACATGCCAAAAATCTCCCGAAAGCCATCTAACTTCCTTGTGTGTCATGGCAATGGGTCTGGGCAGAGAAGCGGCGGCAGATTTATGTGTTCAGATTTCAGTGAGGTTTGTGGCAGCGTCTCAGTGACATCATAAGTGAGTTACAGAAACATTGTCTTAGTCCATCTAAGATCTTAATTACTTTCAGGAGGGCTATTGTCTCTTTTTTAATCGGAGTGAGGATCTAAAAGGCTTACCCTAGGCTTTACCTCCTGGACTTTCTTCTTAAAGGCTTTACTAAGTGTATGAAGTGAGGTGGGATAAATCTAGGCCAGTGTTTAGTGCTGTCACTGCAGGGGAGTCTCTTGGCTCCATAGAGTTTCCAGCAGAACCACAAATGGAGGTTTCTTCACACTTGATCCCATTGGTAACATGCTGAACCCTCTCCAGGGAGAAAAAAACCCCCTCTCCAGGTGTTTGGCGTTTGCCTTGCTGAGAGTGGGTGAGGAAGAACACCTTGGAAATGTATATATGTAAAGTATAAGTCGTCTGTACCAGTTTCTTCCCAGGTGCAAGGAGCAGGGAATGAAACCACGGATGGATTAGGGATCTGGGGTGCCACCGAGATGGCAGCTCCTCCATCTACCTTCTGCCAGTGTCCTGGCTTGCACTTAGCCTTGTTCCACCTCCTCTGCCCCAGCAACCCAGAGCCATAGCCTAGTTATTCAGCCTTAAAATCAGGCCTAATTGCAAACCAGGCCCAGTGGCCAAAGGAGAAGAATATTATAAATGCCAAATATTTGTGAGAAGCCAGCTTGTCCCAGGGAGGGACAGCTGCTCCTAATTTGCCTGAGAGAATCGTATTTTAAAGCTTAAAAATACAATAATTTTTGTGCATAGCAGGGCAGCTACTCCCTACCCAGAAGGGTTTAGTATTTGTGTGCCTTGGCCTGCTAGCTGTGAGATGGGAAGAATACTTGTCTGCTCAAAAGGCGACTTTGAGACATGCTAAATTATTTCAAAATATATCTTTGAGGCCTTCAGAATCGCTGCTGGATTCGACTGAGTTTTTAGATGCTGGGCCCTGGGACAGGTTAATAGTGTCCAACTTCAATTAAGCCAGATTTTCCAGTCCAGAAGGACCTTAGTGCATCTTCCAGCATAATGTGAGATGGTAAAGGTTGTGGATGTTTCATTGAGTCTTGAACTGAAGAGCTATTGAAAATGACACGTTAATCATGTTCCTAAAGAAGGAGAGAGGTGTCTTGGGAGGTGAGGGAGGAAGGAAGAGTCCAACTGGGCTCTTGGCACAGCCCTCTTCCAGGAAGGCTGGGAAGTACTACAGCTGGGGGTTTTTGTAGCAGACAGCTAAAAGTTGTGGCTGTAATGGCTTCTTTTGTCCTCTCTCAGTACCCGTCTTTGTCAGGCAGGTGGTTCTACCTGGGACAAATCTTGTTTTGCCTGGGGAAGCCATTGTGAGTGCTGTTTCTGAAAGGGGTTGTGAGTCCTTGGTGGGAAGGAGTCTCGCTGCTGCAAGAAGTGACCATGGGTGGGTTGGAAGGTGGTAGTGCACATGCCCGAGGTGGTCAGACAGTGGCTGGTGGTCACAGCAAACATCGATGCTGTGGGTTGGGAACATTGTCAATGCCTTGGCTGTACTTCAGCTGCTTTTCTGAGGGTCTTGTGTAAAAGGATTGGAGGGAATAAGAAAGAAGGGAGCTTTATCAGGGAATGGAGCAATAGGAAGAGGGGTAATGGTTTTAAACTGAAAGAGGGGAGATTTAGATTAGATATGAGGAAGAAATTCTTTCCTGTGAAGGTCATGAGAGCCTGGCCCGGGTTGCCCAGAGAAGCTGTGGCTGCCCCATCCCTGGAGGGGTTCAAGGCCAGGTTGGAGGGAGCTTGGAGCAACCTGGTGTGGTGGGAGGTGTCTCTGCCCAGGGGACATGATCTTTCAGGTCCCTTCCCACCCAAACCATTCCATGATTCTATGAAGAAAATCTGCATCCCTCTCCCAAGGACATTGTCTCTCCACCTGCCTCCTGACAGTATGTAGGGAAGAGGATGCCATCACTGGACCTATACAATAAGCTCCTTGTCCATGTGCTACACTGTGAATTTGGGTCACTGAAACCCACAGAGGTCAAACACCAGCTTCAAGAAAATGCGGACGTCCACAGATGGCTTTTGTCCTCCTGCATCAGAAGTTTCTCTTGCAGATGTGGTACTTCCATCCCTGGTCAAAGTGACCTAGAATTTTGTTTTAAGTGCTGAAGTGTGTCTTTTAAATGTTCTCATTGTTTATAGCCACAAGGTGGCATTGCAGATTAAAGGGAAAACATCTCTTGTTCAGTGGGATATGAGGGAGGTGGGAGACTTGAAAATTATTGTACAGCCACCCTGAAATTCTCTCAAGGTCTTGGTGGTGCAGGGGAGACTTTTTCTTTCAACTCCCAGGCCTCCAGTTTTCACAGAAGTGAGCGTGGTGTTTGCTCTATTATCACCATGAAGAGTTTCAGCCGTTTCAGCATTGGCAAATAGGTTTGAGCTCTTCAGAGCTGCTTCCCCGCTCTCCTCCTGCCTTTGGGACATGATGGACTTTTGGAGCTGTGAGAAAGGCGATGGTGTCACCTCCCAGGCTCTGTTGTTTCAGTTTGTGTGTTCAGATCCTGAAGAAAATTTGTTTCTACTCTTCCTGCTTCTGTCCCCCTCCATGTCCCATTTTGCTTGGTTTCTGTGCAAGCTCAAATTTGCCTCAGGTTTGGGCTCTCTGAAGGGACAGCAAGCTGTAGCAAGTGAAGCTAAACCCTCCAAGGTCTGAAGCTGAACAAAGTCTGAAGGACTATTTATTTGTTTAATTAGGAAGCTGAACTGAGCATGCTGTAGCTGGACCTTCTCCATGCTTTCCAGGTTTTACTGGGATCCAGGGCTCAGCCTGTTACATTCAGGGTTGAGAAGGCTTGGAGCAGGATGTTCAAAGGTGTTTGCTTCTCTGTAGAGTCTGGCTGAAATAATAGGGCATTTTGGAGATCTCCCTCTGGAAATACTGACTGCTTAAGATCAGCATGTGCCTCGCTGTTTTATTTCCTTGTCTTTTTTATTCTGAATGCCTGTCCCAGGGAGCGGGTCTCTTCTGCATGGGCAGCTGTAATACAACCAAGGGGCCTGATTTTTGCTCAGTCCCCCCTGTGTTGCTGAAATCTAACTGCTGGATTGTCCATGGCTCCTTTCTAGTACTAACTGTTCTTATCAGTGCTTGTGGCCTTTGTCTGCATGTACTTCCCATGTAAACCAGGAAAAGTAGCTCTGCTGAAAGATGGATCTTCCCAGCAGTGGAAACAAGTGCTAAATGGAGTTGGGACCACCAGAGCAAAGGAAAATCTTACCTGTTTTGGAAAGAAAGTGAAAATGTGCTTATTTTTATCTCTGCTTTGGAGAAGGAATGAAATGTGGATTAAATATAAAAGCTAGCTTCTACCAAAAACTGCTAAAAGTGTTTGTTATGAATTTTGCAGATAAATGGAAGATAATTGACAGTGTGTTTCACCAGGCAAGAGAAATACCCTTGTTCTATTTTTTTTTTTTCTGAGAAGGAAGAAAGCAGTAACAATTTTTCATCAATATTAACATGTTCGTGACAGCAGAGAAAAACATCATGCAGTTTTACTTGGACAATTTTCACCTGTTTGAGAAAGCCAGGGTTTATATTCCTATATACTTGTGGATCCACAGATGTAGACATATTTATATACATGCACATATGTATATGTATAGGAGTTTCTTGATGTATTGGACATGTCTGATTCCTTTTGTGAGCAGCAATTTTCAGAACCATTTCTGAAAAATATTGCTAGTGTCTCCAGCCATGTCTGCTTTGCCAGTTGTCCATAAATTTATCCTAGTTTTCCCTGTCTTGAGGTTACTGCACTGAGTGGGGAGGCTCTTGCACAGACCAGCTGTCCCCAGACTGTGGAACTGGGCTCCTCCATAGTGCAAAGGACCACGGTGAGCCAGTCACAAAGTGTGCACAAATATTGGGGAAACACTGATTTTGCTCCAGATCCTTGTTCTGTTACAGACTTTGCAGCTGACTTTGCCCAAAATAATTATAATTATCTGCCTCTTTTCTCAACAGGGGCTCAGCAGTTTGGACGGGACAGTTTATACTCCTGCTTAAGCAGACACTGTCTCTTGCCATGTGTAAAGCATGGTCAGACTTGGACTGGAAGGCCTGATGGGAATATAAACATCAAGTGTTTATTAAATATTGTGAATATTCTGCCCCTGACATGTAAATAAGCAGTTAGCATTTCAATTTATGGGATGATTGACCATGGCGGAAATATGTAAGGCTAACGAGAACATCCAATTACGTTAGGTTAATTTAAAAAGGGGTATACACATCTTGCTGGGTGCTATGTACTTCTGGCTGTACGCCAACTCCTAAAGGATGGGGGTTAGGATGAGGCTAGCAAGAAACCTCCTCTTCCCAAGGTTATTTCATAACTGCCGACTGCAGAGTTTCCTATTTACCGCTGGAGCAGCTGGTGCTGGCTCAACTCCTGTCAGGCAGGGTGCCGAAAGAGATGTATGGCTGGACTGACCCCAGGAGTGAATCCAATGTTCTTGGTGTTTTTTTGGTTTTTTTTCTCCCGACCTGAAGGGAGAAGTGAACCTTTTGAAAAAGAAATGTTATATATAAAAATTTCTGTGCGGTGCACATTTCCAGATGAATGTTCAGGCCGGCATTACTTAATGCTGAAATCAAAGCTTTGGGGATTCATGGGCATTTCCAAGGCTGCTGTGATACCACAACCCCTGTGTGTAACCTCCTGCTTAACACAGAGCTTTTATTCACCTTAAAATTCTCTTTTTCTTTTCAATCAGTTCTGCTCTGGAAGGAGCATGAGGGAAGGAGTAATGTGATTTAGCCAGATCTCTGGAGAAAAGTGGATGCAAGTTAAGCTCTCCTGGAATAGAGACCTTTATTACAGTGATGGCTGGTTTTTGTATTCTAGAGGAGGTGGTCAAAGAAAATTTGGGGACAGTGTGAAGGTTTTCTAGGGAAAAGCTGCTGTTTAAACTACCCTCTGTGTGTAACTGTAACGTGCATCATGGCAGAAAAACAAAATTTGCTGCATCCTGTGAAATACTATGTGAATATATTTGGTAGGTGTAGTCAAGTGGAGATGGAATCTCTTGTGTGCTCCATCCTGCTGACTGACAAGTACCTGGGGGTGGACTCAGCCTTGTTGAATTCTCATGGAATGGCAATTAATGGGAATTTCCATTAAAGGGGAAGTTGTGCTTCTCCTGGAGGGGCTTGCTGAGTGACACTCGGCCTCGCTCAGTGACACAGAGGTTCAGACATGAATTCTGCTGCTGAATGAAATCACAATCCAGATTTCTTTTTTCTTTTGCTTCCTTCCTTCTATTTCCAAAAAGGAACTTTGCTGTTCTCCCACACTCCCCGGGCAGTAACCTGTATGGTGCTTGTCAGGGCATTCACACAGCACAGGGAATACTCGAGTTTAGGTGCTTTCTGTAAAGCAGACAGCTCTTCAACCCATACAAATTTGAGTATTGTAATCACTCAGCTACTGCTGCTTAGTTTGAATTAAAGGGGGGAAGAAACATCCCTCTGCTTTTGCTGAAACAAAGGCACCTCTATAAAAATACCTTTGTTTCTGTCAAATCAAGTATTTTCTTTAAAATATTATTAGTGTGCGTTGCTGAGTTCAAATGCTGAGGCCTCCACCTGGAATGGCATTGAGTTTGAAAGATTTCATTTGGTCTTCAAATCTATAACCTGCTGACACACTACAAAGATCTGAGATGGCTGTCAACACCTAAACACATTTTCAAAGAACAAATAGTGGCTTTAGTCATAGTTAAATTGCATGAATCAGACTGTTCTTCCTTGGACAGTGCTTCTGAAGAGGAAATTTGTTTAAATTTCTCTCTGTTGTACATCTGCAGTTCATCCTTTCATATGGGAACAATTTTTTTGTGTGCATCAGGGTGGGGTGAGTAAGGAAGCAGCAACACACTGACCTCTAAAGCTCTTAGGGAATTTTCTAGAGCCTTGGGCTGCCAGTCTGGAGGTATGTGTGTACTGACTCCAGCCTGTCCTTGTTCCTCTGGTTATCCCATGTACACCTCCCACTGACCCACCAGCCCTGCCAGGAGGTGTCAAAACCTGGACGAGCCTTAATTCCACAGCAAAAAGCCTGCAGGTGTGTTGAAGGTGAGTGCTGGGGAGAAGAAAGTCAAGGGGAAGCAGTTTATACTATTGCTGTTTTTGTTCTACCTGCTGTGTAGGTGCAGAGGAACATACTCTCATCAGCTGTCAAGTTAGCAATTTCTGTTCTTGGTAGATTCACTTTGAGGTTAAAGGCAGAGCAAATACTGCCCTTGATTTCTTTAGCATGAAACCAAAAGTCTCTAAGGCCCTGCTTGACGCCCACTTGAGAAGCAAGTTTCATTTCCATGGCTTGAAATGACACCAAGTGATGTGGGCATAAGTGCCCAAGGGATGCAGAGCTCCTGTTGGCTTTTCAGAGCTGTCTCTGCCCATGCACTTCTTTGTCCCTGTTAGACACCCCTTTTTAGCTGCTGTCACTGAGTTCACACTCAATCACTTTGGAGAGCAGAACACAGTGTTCTCAACCTTCATCTCATCATTTCTGTCCAAGACTCAGTTGGCTAAAATGGCTTTATTCCCATTTGTTTGTGTGGAAATTAGGGCAGAATCAGCCCAGAATAGATCCATCTGTGTGCACACACATCTAGCTGTGAGAACATGTAGGAAGAGGGTTGAGAGGAGCACGTGTAACCAGCCCTCCTTGGCTACCAGTGGGTTCAGGTCAGGAACCCGAGACTGAGGGGTATGGGTAAGAGTTACTCTGATAACTGGGCTGAAGACTAAAAGCAATTACTCCTGAGGTCAGAAATGGGGATCTGCACCAAGGCGTGGGCCCAGCTGTGGAGGAGCATGAAATCTGCTCTTTGCTTCTTACCTTGGTTTTGAGCGTATCATTTAAGAATTGTAATTAGGAAACACAATAACAATTCTCCTTAACTGAATAATTGCATTAGTTTAATATCACTGATTTGTTTTGTATTTCATACTTCACTCCTGTAGGGTGCCTTTTTGTGGAAGCTTTGGGCTCCCTCCCTCTTTGTTTCCCTTGTTCTTTTCATTGCTGTATTGTTATGGCTCATCTGGGATAAGCAGAACCGTGTTGTTCTTGGTAGTCTCATAGCCCAGAAAGAGAATTTTTTTATGAGATAGTCATTACCACAAACCTTGAAGCCTCCAAATAACCCTGTTTGTAATCCAGTTATGTTGTGTTCTCATAACTTCCTAGGCCACGAGACACCCGGATACATCCCTGAGTCGATGACTGCCCGGTAATGGCTGTCGTTGGATAACTGAGCTCCCCCTCGCAGCTCTGCCCATAGGAATCCAGAATTGTTCATCCATATGACTAGCTCTTGTGGTTGAGCAGGGCTCTCTCTGGACTGGCCAATGCATTGGAAGATGGTTTTGTCTTCTCTTGCTCCCCTCCCACTGACCTTCCCCAACATGTCCTTGACTAAATGCGTATAGCTGCACACGAAAGGAAGGAATTCAGAAGTGTGTGAAGTGCTTACAATTAAATGTCACGCAAGCCACATGTGGTTTCATTGCTCCAAATTCAGCTCAAATAAATGGAAAGGATTACAAAATGAGGGAACAACTTGGGTCAACCTGGAGTGTTAAACAAAATATGTTTTCCTTCAGTAGCACCTAGGAGTATGTGATGCATTTTACCAAATGAAGTAGACGATGTGGGATCCAAGTCAGGGGCTCGAGCAAGGTATAATTGTCACAGGACTAAGAAAGTTGAGCAGCGTTGCTTCATGAGCCTTACTAGTTCTGGAGCTTGAAATAGTTGCTTGCTTTGCTTGGCTTGCGCCGCTGCAGAGAAGGGAATGTTTTCCATGCCCGTTGTGACGGGAGAAGGAGGAATGAAGGTGGGAGTGGGACGTGAGGTGATGGCTCAGGCTCTCTAATGGGAAATTAGGCAAAGGGGAGATGGGAACTGTTCATGTTGAGCCTTCAGTGAGACAAATCTTAGGGGGCTCTCAGCTCTTTAAGGTAATTTAAGATTATTTTCCCTTGCTGGACCTTGCAGCAAATGAGATACACCCGTATCTGAGATTTCGTTACCTACCTTTCCTAGGGAGATGAGTAATGGTTGTCACTAAACTGACTCAGATCTCTGACATTCTTGTGATCAGGAGATCAATTTAGTCTCCTAATTAGATTTAGATTAGAAATTAGGAAGAAATTCTTTCCTGTGAAGGTGGTGAGAGCCTGGCCCAAGTTGCCCACAGAAACTGTGGCTGCCCCATCTCTGGAGGGGTTCAAGGCCAGGCTGGATGGGGCTTTGAGCAACCTGATCTGGTGGGAGGTGTCCCTGCCCAGGGCAGGGGGTAGGAAGCAGATGATCTTCAAAGTCCCTTCCAATTCTAACCATTCTACGATTAGGAAATTTTTCGGTGATTCTAATTGAAAACTGCTCTGTCCTTGGAGAACTGCTCAACTCATTTTGTGAAGTTGAGAGACAAAAGACTACAGCAAACCTGACGCAACCCTTTTGTCTTCTCCATGCCAAGCTCTGAAGGGTCTGGCAGCATTAGTTGATGGAGGAAGGATGTGTGCCTTTTCCTGAAAAGCTGAGGAGAATAATTTGTTCCCTATATCAGCAATGCCATTGCCTTCCCAGTCAACTGCTGCCAGCTGTGGAAGTCACGTTCCCTCCTGCCAGTCCTTCATTATGCTTTTGCAGTAGGAAGAGGGGGGATGGAACAAGGGGGGATCTTAATTGAAAAAATAGGCCTAGGGCTTCAGGGACATAACAAAGTCAGTGGGAGTGTGTGAACAGCAATTTATTTTGTCAGTTCAAGTTACAGTCACTCTGACATGTGAAAATTGCAGATGCCAGTTTCTCAATGTGTCACTGTGACACACAGCATCCCAAATAAATAAATAATGAAACTCTGGACTTGGTTTGCAGAGCTTTGTAAAGCCCAAAGAAATGGCGATATAAAAATTGCCAGAGAGACTGAGAGAGGTTTCTTTGACATGAGGGGCTTGATCTTAGCTCAGGCCTTTCACTAAGAGATCTTCATGTCCTTCGTTGCTGCAGCAGAGCATTCCTGTCGTCGTAGTCTTCATACACTTTGGCCTTCGTAGCCTCTTTGGGCTTTGAAAATTGAGCTGTTTTCATGAAGAATGAAGCAGACATTTTCCCTGGAAACTGTAAAGGATTGGAGGGAGTGTTGCTGAAGTGTTGATCTGAGACTGAGTAAATCTCTGAAGCAACTTGTTAAGGCTAGTGTCCAATATAGAAATTACCTGTTCCCCTGATTGCTTAGGAGCCTTTTAAATGTTCCATTTCTAGGTTCTGTTCTTCACCTGTTAAATGGGAGTAATGGTGGTATTTACATCTCCTGTCTTTTCCGACTTAGTTTAGATCTTCTAGTGTGGAGCTCTGCTTTCATGTGTTTCTGTAGCACTTAATATAATTTGGCTCAGCCTTTCTTACAGTTCCCAGATATTCTAGTGATAATGTTTTGTGTAAATCAAGTAGTTCCAGTAGCAGTCTCACCAGTGAATGTTTGGTCACTGGACTTACAGAAGCAGACAGATGGCCATTATTGATCAGGTGATCAAGTTAGAAAAATAAAGCGTTTTCATGAAAAGTTCAATCAAGAAGAAACTGTTCTGCAGAGACATTTGAGCCACAACAAAAAAATGTTCAGTGCCCTTAAAAAAAGAAGTCCTTAATAACATTGCAATGCTATGAGAAGTTTTTTTTTGCTATTTTCCCTGATTGACCTGGGTTAGGAGTCAACAGGGTGGTCAGACAGAATATGTGACTTCTGAGGAAATCCTGAATAACTAAGAGGATTTTATCTAAGAGGAAAAGAGTGAGAGAGAATATGATAAGTCTTCAAATGCATAAAAGGCTCGTGCATGCAAGATGAGACACGTTGCCTTTGGAGAAGAAGGATAGGAAGCAAAAATGGTAAATTGAATTTGCAAGGAAGTCTGTGTCCAGGAGCTGAAGAAGCTCTCAACAAGGCAGTGAGGAGGTATTTGAGCCCAGGTTGGAGCAACCTGGTCTAGTGGGAGGTGTCCCTGCCTGTGGCAGGGGAGTTGGAACTTGATGATCTTCAAGGTTGCTTCTAACCCGAACCATTCTATGCCATTAGCTGTAGTGTGTTGTCCGAGCAAGGTGGGAATGGAAGGGAGTTCAAGATACAGTCTAGCTAACCCTCTAAAGCAACATATAAATGCTAGTATTTTTGCATAGTGTTTCAGGAAGCTGAAGGTCAACGCAGAGAGGAAGGTTTATCTGATTTCATGACTTTGGAAGAACTGTTAAGCTGACACTTCTTACCAGCAGGTAGAGATTGTGCCCAGGAGTGTTCTCACTCGTGTAACTGGATACCCCTGTTCGTAGAACAGGACATCACCTTTGGCTGCACTTCTATCTCTTTTCACATAAACTTAAAAATAGGGAATGGAGTCTCAGGAACTCAAAGCCAAACTGTCCTTTGTGTGCAGCCAGGGCCAAAAGTAATTTTGGTCATACAAGGCTGAAGACAGAGATATGAAATGAGCCAGAGAGGGATCAGTTCCTGCTGACAGACAAGTGAGCTCAGTCTTTACACTTTCCAGGACATGGTTAAATCTGAACTTCTCTTCTTTTCCATGGAAAAATATCCATTGACTTTGCATCGGGGCTCCAAGGGGAAGTGCTGTGCTGCCCTTCTCACACTTCCAAGAGGGCCTTATTGGCTTCCTTGGGAACCACAGGCAGAAACTGTATGAATTAGGCTGCAAATAAATCTTAGGAGTTTTAGTGGATGTTCTTCATCCACAGCTGCCCTGGTCACACTCTTCTGAGTACATCCCTAGATGGACAGACTGGAGAGAGCTGATGCAGTTACTCGACAGGCCACTTAGCAGGATATTAGCTCTGGGCTTGTCTATACTCTTAAAACATGCGTCATTGTACACTGTAATTATAAGGAGAGCTAACTGGCAAGGAAGGATGATTGCATCATTAAGGCACTGGAACGGGAATAACTCATTCTGCTGTTAACTCCTCATGTAACCCTGGCTGTGACACCAAATATCAGTTTCCTCCTCTGAAAGGAAACCTTCTTCTTCTTTTTTTCTTGATTTGTATAACGTCGCTACGTCTACATAATATTTTGAAGGGACAGTGACACAAGGAAGTTGTGTCTATGGCAAGAGTGATGAGGATCAAATTCAAACTGGATTTCGAACTAAACCTATAGGTGTCCTACAAGAAGAATATGAATATAAATAATAATATTTATAATAAAAACATTTACAAAGAGTTTAGAAGATTACTCATAACAGAAATAGCTAGAAGAAAAGTCTGTAGTGTATAATAGAACCTGGTAAATTCTTTCTGTGTCAATCTGCAACCCTGACATCTCTCACCAAGTATTCTGGCAAGCTCATAGCACTTTCAAGAAAAGATTTAACGGCCAAGTTACAGCACTGAGATCTCATGTTGCTTTTAGTTTATTATTATTGCAAAATGCACTACTGAACATTTGCTAATGCATCATGAAATAAAATGCTGTGGAATTACAAATGAATTTTGCTGGTAAGATGAATGAGTCTGTGATTTAGAATCTTTGATATCAATATCATTGATGCTTTCATGGTAAAGATGAATGAAGTCTCAACACTTTGTTTTTTTTTTTAATTTGGAAGTTTGGGCACAATTTTGAAAAGGTAAATTTTGGTGAGATTCTTTTTCCCAGAGTTCAGTCAATTATGAAATATGAGTGGGTTGGTTTGGGCTTTTTCCCCTCCTGGTTTGTTGCTTTTTCTTTTTCTAAGTGAAATGCTTTTTGTGAAGTCAACCTTTTTCTACCTCCACTCCTTCCTCCCACCCCCCTGCTCTCATACACAAAGTTCCTCAGTTCCCTGGGCTCTGTTGCCCATTGATGCTGTTGGCAGGAAGGTCCTCTGTCTGTAGAAGCTCTTTTCTTGTGCCTCCTGTGTGTCACATTATAAACCCGTGCAAAAACGATCACAGCTGAAGAGCAAAGTCATCACTTTCAAATTTATAGTGCAAAGCAATAGGTTTACTATTTCTTAAATATTTCAGACAATGCTTTTTATCAAAAAGGGTCATTTTTCTGTCTAGTCAGTGTGCTGCTCCGGGCAATGACCCGTTCTAGGTGCAAGAACTGCTGCAGTGGGCAGTAATGGATTAAATATGTCCACTGTGAAAGATTCTTCCTTAATTGCATTAGTTTGAGGTTTATTTTATGCCCCGATGTGTGGCGTTGAGACAAAGAGACCACAATACACCTTCCCTTCCAAGGTCCGAGTGCCGAAAAGTATCCCTTTACAAGAAGGGTGCTTAAGTGCTTTTCTGAATCAAAGCCTGAGTCAGTGCTTTAATGTACTCTGTTCATGCTTGGAAATGGGTTATATTCCTCTGAGCAAATTTCCTTTAAAGAAGCTAAGCCTACTACAGTGTCTGAAGAATTCAATGTCACACTGAAAACTTATCCCCCCCCCAGATCTGTGTCCAAAGAGATCCTGCTTAATGGATGCTCCCTATTACTTACTGCCATAGAGCTTTCCTCTTTCAGGCACTGAAACGGCCTGTTCTCTCTCCAGGCAATGTGTCAGATTCTCAGCTGGTCTCCTATGGTGTTTTCCATTTATATTCAAGGTTCTAGAGAAGGTCACTTGAGTGCAGCATCAACAGCACCTCCGTATCCATGATCTCATAAGTATATTGAAGGCTGGCTGGAGGGTGGTAGGACTCAGAATGCCCACTGGAAACTTCAGGCAGCCACCTCACTTAGAAGAGTGATTTAGGGATATGTTCTCCTCCCCACTGCTGCTCTCAGCACAGTGGACCACGTTGTCCTTTCATAAAGCCTGAAGCAGGTGCCTGACCTGCTTGGAAATGCTTTATTATGGGTCATTTCAAACCTTGCTGCTGACTGCCAGCTCCTCATCTGATTATTGCACTTCTTGAGGAAGATTCATCCCTTGGTCTTGCCGGGCTATTTTAACGCAGTGTGTGTCTAAGTATCTGCTCAAGCCCGTGTGCTTCAATTAACTTCTGTTTGGCCTGAGTTGTTTTTGTTACCACACTCTTTTTGCTGATAAAGCAGGAACGTTTTTAGAGGTGATATTCCACCCCCCACCCCCCACGGCTGCAGGAGCCCTAGGATGGATGGGAATGGGCTCTGTCAGGTGCTTAGAGTAAAAGGAATTGTCAGGATACCTGGCTCCCTGTCGGTCCTGACAAATCACTCAGGGGCCCTGTGTCTCAGGTTGCTCGATCTGCAAAGCAAGGCTAATATTTATTTCCATTATATATATTAATAGCACTTAGTAACTTTGAACAAGGTCAGGACTTCACTGCATTACATCCTGTGCTAAGACATGCATATATTAATTCCTGTCTCATGCCTCCTGCAAGAAGTGATGTAAGAATGCAGTGCCTGAGAGAGGCAAGAAATGATCCATAATGCATGATGTACTCTGTCACTCTGGCTCATCTGGTGGAGTGCATCATGGGCGGGAGATAACTTGAGCTGGCCTTTCATAGCTCCATTATCCTGTTGCAGTGTTAATACTCATGATAAGGATCCATGACTAAAGGGAGACAATGTCTGAAAAACCTCTGCAAAGTTTTGGTGTTGCTGCTGCTGACATAAACCAGAGAGAAGGAAGCAGCAATGTTGCTCCACCAAAGTTGACCCACATTTTCTCTATATTTAAGCCTCTTATTTTCATCACTTAGGTGATGGAGTTGCTCTCGAGATGATCCCATGCTCCTTCAAGTTCAGACCAACAATGTCCTGAATTAATAGATTAGTTGACAACAACTCCAGGAACCTACAGCATGAATTAGTAAGTAGGGTGTCTCCAACCACTGTTCATGCATTGCAGATTTAGAGCTGCCTGACAAGCAATGCTCTTCCATTGCCACCACCATTTTGTTCTATACTTGGAAGCCATGGTTGAAATAAGAATAGTTTGGAACCTCTGGCAGTTAAATCACTGCAAGCTCCTGTTGAGGCTCCAGTGACACTGTGGTTGCTGATGTCTATAAAACTGCTTTACAGGACTAAGTTGTTCTGGTGGGGCCCACACCATGTTAGTTCCTTTGCCAACAGGATGGGGGACCTTTGGGTGCAGAAGTGACATGATGGGGTTACATTGCTGAGGTTATGAAGGTGTCAGTTTGGATCTGTGATGACCTATGATTTTTTTTTGGCTTCTTCTACAAATGGACAATATCCATAAATGGTGATTCCACCGGGTATCACTGTGCCTGTACATTCTGGTTTCATATTTGGAGGCAACGGTTGAAGTTCAGGGTGGGAGCAAAGGCAACTGGATGTGCTCTTGGTCTTTGCTGGTGACAAATGGTCTGCTCTTGGCCAAGGGCTGGACTATAGTGGAGTGGGTGCTTGGCTCAGAAGTATTAAAGCAGGAGTTGTCAGTGCTTGAGGAAAGAGCAAGGACTTTTGGAGCAAAATTGCCATCCTCTGCAAGGCACAGAGATGGACCTGCAAAACCAGTTCAGTGGTGGAGCTGAAGCTCTGTATGAGTGGGACGGCAGCAAGGCTGGTGATGTGCTGACACTGATGCCAGCAGGTCATCGGGTACCGAACTGAAATGGTTGTAATAAAGCAAAATTGGGGTGTGCAAGTTCTGAAAGCGGAATGAATCTGAGATTAGCAACACTGTATGCTGAGCTACAGCTTAGTCTTGTATGAAAAGATATATCAAATTTTTTCTGAAATGAAGGCCTAGTTGTGAGGTGGTAATCAGTGGCTTAACTATGGTATTCTGAAGGTTTGTTTAATGCAGAATTAGACAGAAAATTATAAAATCAATGGTGATTAAAATATCCTTTTAGCTTTTCATTTATACCTTTTTTTTTTTTAACACAACCCTGCTTTATAAAGTGAAAGTGAGGCACAAATGTGGTGAAAGCAATGAAGACAGCTTGAGAGATGCTGGCTCTTCATGCCTTGCAGTCATGCAGGGCAGCACTTGGGGGAAAAATGGAAAATGATCCAGAGCCTTCATTCCAAGAAAGAGTCTAGACATTAAGCCACTGCATAAAAAGCTATTGGAAATTCAAGGATTTCCTTACACGTACTTGCATCTTTCTTTCCTGGCTTCTTCTGGAAGTTGCAAAGAGGTCCATTGACTTCTCTGAGATTCACAGTACCACATAAATTAGTCGGAAAGATTCCATGGAAAGTGGGCCAAAGGAAAGGATAGTTCTTAAATATATTATCTATTTCACTCTTCTCCTTTATGCATTTCTCTCCACAGCAACTCGTCCTCTGTACTTAGTGAAATATGCTTTGAAATAAGTTAAATTGCCAAAGAAGTAAGTCGGATTGCCAAAAAATAGTTAGGTTATATTTTCATTCTCCATTCTGTATGGAATAATACAACAGGACTAGTAAATACCAGAGTCACGTCACTTCCAGGGTTGATGTAATGGGCTCAAAAGTTGCCATATATTGTTGTGCCCATCTCTCTTTAAGTGCTAAGGTGACAAAAAATGCCAAACAACAAGTGAAGGAAAGAGAAAGGTCCTACTGAGCAGTTTGAAAACTGGATCTCTCTTAGAGCTGGTGGCTGTTTGGATGAAGGAGCTCATGGAAACCAGGCACGGCCATGCAGCTGGTGCCCACTAATGGTCCTTGGGAGCAGCAAATGGGCTTGTCACACAAGTGAGGTGCCCATGGCTGGTGACAAGGAGGGGGGACTGTCCATGCCTGATAGAAATGTCTCTGGAAAGGTAATTTTATTTCTATCAAGTGTTTCAGGATTTATGGGCGTCGAGTGTGGCCTGTCCTCACGTTGCTCGTGTTGGCCACCTCCCAGCTGCTTTTTGAAGGTATTTATTTTTGTAACTGTTGCATTTATCGGGGTGGATTAGCCAAGTCTGTTGACTTCAGTGCTTTGGCACCGGCTGTCAGAAATTATTTTAGCAATGCCCCGGACACAGTGCATTTACTTTTCAACCTCTGCTCTCACTTCCAAGCAATCAGCTACCGAGGTTTTCATTTACAGTCAGACATTCAGGGGAGTTCCTGTCTGCAGCTTTCTGTTGTACATTGCATTTCTGTTCACTGAAATCAAAGAGAAAGGACCATCTCCACCTAATGGCTACCAGTAAATTGTGGCTATTCCACAAGGAGGTATAAAGCACAGTAGGATGTTTTCAGAGAGGTAATAAATCTGCCGGGACTGTCGCGAGGAGTGCCAGCAGCGCTTGAGAGAGAGAGGAACTTGTGGCATTTCCTTTGCTCCATCTCGGGCGTAATCTCCACGAAGGCTTGAATGCACGGGCCAGATTCTCTGCTCAGCACATCTATCGTTTTCCAGCACTAAAGGGCTGGGCCCATTCTCTGCAAATGGTTTAGGGTAATACCAGACTGTATTTTCATTGCCAGCCTTTTAGGGGAACTGAAAAACCAGCCCTCTTTTTCGTTAAGCTGATCGAGCTTTGATAGTGCCTTCAGGGCTGTGAAGAAATTATTAATGGAGCATATTCACCCTAATGTTGTCCAAGGTAAGGAAGAATTTAATCTGAAATAGAGGTTCATAATTTAAGAGACTTTCACTGGAAATTACTGAGTATCCTCTCTATGCCATTCTCTTCAGCAAAAAGTTCACTAATTTTCTCTTGCACGATCACACTGACCTTTACATTCTTACTTACCTTTAAAGTAAATGTGACAACTCACTTCAGAAAGGTTCCTCGTTCACCCAAATTAGTTTGTTCGTTCTCTTAATAATTCCACTTGTCTCCCCTGCAGATGAATGTCACCGCAACCTCTGCGCCTCCATCCTAAAACCTGATCTCGTCACTCACTTCAAAGATGCAATTCACTGCCAAATACCTCACCTTCATCCATCTCAATCTAAACTCAGCAAAATGACCTCTCAAAAAGTACTCTACAGAGGCACTCTTTAATCAACATCTGTTTAGAGCTTTCCCCGTTAACTTCACATAGGCAGATTGTTTTCCATAATTAGACTCGGATACGCTTTGATATAACCAGCTGACATATAGAATACATATTCATTTCTCCCTCTGACTTCTTGAAGGGTCTGAGTAATGCAGAAGGAACACCTAGTGCATTTTATACTAGTCTCAAGAGCTTCAGACTTGTCTAAGAGAGTCACTGAAGCACTTCAGGTAAAACTCTCATCTCTTGTTAAATGAGGGGCTTAGGACAGTATGACGCTCTCCTTCAATGAAGAGGCTGTATTTAGATAAGACATGGAGAAGAACTTGCAGCTCGTGTCTCCTTATTTTCTATTGCTGGATGGGCTATAAGGGGCAGAAACATCCTTTAGGGACAAGAAAATGATGACTTTAATAGAGCTATCACTGCAAAGAGTTCATGGTTTTGAAGTTAGAGCCCTGAGCAGCTACTTGGGCTCATGGATGCTCACTGCTGTGGACTTTGAGCTGTCCTGTTCTGGGCCATTTATAGAGACTCTAGCTCAGATAAACACTTAAAACATGTGCTTAAAGTTATTCATATGTAAAAAAACCCTTTAAGCTCTCTTTGCTAAACATGACCTTGATCTCTTGGTGCTGCAGTTCCCCGGTGAAAAATAGAAATATGATAACAGCTTTATCAGTCTGAAAACTCCCAGCAGTCCCATGCTACTATTTCTCATGTAACATAACAAAACATATCTATAAACGTGATAGTATTTACTGGCTTGATTCTGCCCTTTCCCTTCAGTGAAATTAAATAACGGCTGACTCCAGAGGCAGGCTGATTGATTTCAGTGAAACTAATGCTACTACTCAACACGAGGGAAAGCAGAAGTAGCGGAGTCAGGCTCCGAGCAGGTTCTGTTATTCCCCTGTTACTGCCACAGAGCTCTGGTTATTTTGAGAAAGTCTGTTCATATTTTCTCTTTCACTTTCTCCTCCTGAACTTTCCTTTTCACCTTTTCTCAGAGAAATAGTCTCAAAACTTATCAATAGACCGTCAGTTTTCAAATCTCCTATTTCTGGAATTTTCAGGATCCTCAAGTGAGCGTTTATAGCCACTGTATCTCCGAACCATCTGCTATTATAGGGAAAAATATAACACTTTAAAAGCTGGCAGCTGACTTTCAGAAGACTTTAGTAATTGCAGCCTAAATTGAAATTATTGAGAACTAATAGTCTGAAATGTTTTGGAAAGTCAGGGCATGGAAGGGTTTATTTGCATTCTGCTGCCTTCAGCCCCGTAATTTTCAAGTGTTTTCAACGTGTTACTGTTGAAGGTAGCAAAGTTTGGAGGTGATTAAAACTGAGTAGTTCATTTGGTCTTTAGCATATTGTTTTCAAACATTTCCAACAGAAGTAAATGCTTAAATCCCATTAAATTGGAGTCTAAATGCCTTAGGTTTTTTACAAATCCTTCTGGTAGGCATCAGATATCAAACAGGCAAAACAAAAAAATTAAGCTGAAGCCAGGGTATTTTTCTTTCCCTATGGGGAAAAGGGCATCCATTATGCAATGAATCTTCTTTTGTAATGGTTTGGTGGCTTTGACAAAATCCATTTTATTTCATTGTCCTTTTACTTTACATAATGTCCATAAAATGGCAAAACAGAAGATGTTATTGCTGATCAGAACAATTAGCATAAAGCTCTCGAGTAGAATAACGTTGCAAAATCAGTAACCTTTTGGGCCACAGCAACTTTCTCAGGAATTGTGTTCTGTGTGAAGGGGTATGACTTGTCTTGCAGTCCCCACAACAGTTTTCAGTTGTTGTTTTCATATCAGAAAAAAAAAAAAAAAGAAAAAAGAAAAAAAGAAAGAAAAGAAAAAAGGAGTTGGTTTAGTTCCCCTCACATTTTAATCCCCAGCACGAAGACATGAAAGGGGATCCTGCTCTCATATGGACGCCTCTGGATTTAGGAGAGGAGTTCCAGCCCAGGTGTAGGGTTGTACCCAACACGTCTAAAGTTAGAAGGGAGGCTTAAAGGTCTTCCAGAGCAGAGAGAAAAATAATGAACCTATAGTTTCTATAGTCGGGGTTTACCTTGCAGCACACAATTTTTCTCTAGGTAAACCCCTGTGATGCAGAGGATGCATTTGAAGACAGCTTGGCCCAACCCAGTTCCTGTTGGTTTTTACTGGGAGTCTGACTTCCATGTCTCTGATTTTTGGCCCCTGGCTTGCAGTGAATTTAACCCCCCTGCTTTCACCTGAGCCCAGTGGTGTTCACCCATGGGCTGTCCCCTTCTCCTGCTGGGTCACCCTTGTAGATGTCTCTGAGGAGCTGAGCCCGGTGACGGGAGGGAGGGAGCAAGGAGCTTTGGCTGCCTTCATGCAGAAAACTCCTGGAGCATAGGTGGGAGATGTGAGATTGTTAGGGGAGGCCTTGTAATTGGAATATGGTTCTGGAGATGGTTATTTCATTGGAGAGGGATCCTTCATTAATACAGAGCCTCCAGAGAGCACTTTCTCATCTCTCTCTTCTCTTGCTTCCCTCACTTATATCTCTGGACACATTAATCAAATCACTCTTCTGTTCCATCCATGAGTTGAAGACTGAATTTTGTGCTCACCCTCAGAGCCGGGACCAGCGTATGTGTTGGGTAAAGCCGAGGTGTTTGATGTGGGAGAGGTGGCCAAGCCGGGGTCTTCGACAGCGAGCAGGTCCCAGGCTCTGATGCTCTCTCCCTCTCCCTGGCCCTGGGCCTTCCTTTCCTCTGATGTCATCATTCCTGTTCAAACACAGGGGCCAGGCTAAAACAGGCAGAAATTTCTGTTGGCTTGAACCTTCAGGGCAAGTCAGGGCCTGTTCGGACATGTCCATGGGCCTTTCAAGGAGTGGAAGTTTCTCTAGCGAATGAACATGGGGCCATCCTGCTCCCCTCCCCAACACAAAGCTGTTTGGAAAAAGTTAATTCTTCTGAAACCTCAGTATTTACACAGGCTCCGTGGCTGTGAGTTACTCATGGTCCAGCTGCTGATGCTTATCTTCAGTTTTCTGAAGGAAAAGGTTGAAATCAAAAGCTACAGGAGAGTTCTCCTGCTTGTCATGTTGCTCAGAGCTTCCCCGTCACCCCAAGCTTGCTCCACACGAGCTTGTCTGCGACCAAACGGGGTCTCCCAGAGCCACATCTAGCTGCCTGGCACGGGATAATGTCCTGAGGAGGGACAACAGGGTGTCTAGAAAGGTGTGTTTGCCATCCATGTATCTGCAGGTCACCTCTGCCCCTGGAAAAAAACCTCTGGCCCCAAGCACTTAGAGCCCTTTCCAGTCCCTAAAGGGGCTCCAGGAAAGCTGGGGAGGGACTCTTGATCAGGGAGTGGAGCCATAGGATAAGTGGGAAGGGTTTTAAATTGAAAGAGGGGAGATTGATATGAGATGTGGGGAAGAAATTCTTTGCTGTGAAGATGGTGAGAGCCTGGCCCAGGTTGCCCAGAGAAGCTGTGGCTGCCCCATCCCTGGAGGGGTTCAAGGCCAGGTTGGAGGAAGCTTTGAGGACCCTGGTGTGGTGGGAGGTGTCCCTGCCCTGGTCAGGGGGGTTGGAACTCGATGATCTTTACGGTCCCTTCCAACCCAAACCATTTTATCATTTGGGCACAGATATAAAGTTATTTTCCTCAGGATCCTACTCTGTTGTGAGAAGGAGACTGCAGTCAGCAGGCACAGCCCAATGAGTTGTAGCCACAGTGAAGCTCATAGCTACAGAAGGACCTGAAAGTACCAGGTGCAGCTCCTCAATACGAAAGCCAGTGTGAAGTTAGCAAATGTTATTCATTAATATTTCTAGTAGAAGCAACAGTAAATGTAGAATTTTAACCAAAAATATTAAGGGATTTTGTCCAGGACAGGAACACCCTTAAAGAATAATTTGAATCTTCCAGATAAAAAAGAAATGCTATTTACAAGTGATACACTGGAAAAACCCCACAGTTATTTTACTTAAATTAAATCACAATGAAATGTAGAAGATTTATAGATTGGCTTGTCTAGTATAGCTGCTAATCTGTCTCATGTTTAGATGCTCATGATCTGCTTCACCCTGCAAAATCATAATCTTGTGTATCTTGTTCCAGAACAACAACATCCCAAAATATTTTGCAGAGTTAATCAAATGCAGCCTGAGATTCAAAGAAAAGGAGAACAGCTAAGATATGTATGCAGGAGATGAACATATTGCTTTCAGGTACAGCTTGGAAATAGATAAAAAGCCTCAAATCTATAAGGAAACTTTCTCAGAGCTCCTGGAGCATTTCCAGTAGCTCCTCTGAGTGCACGGAGGCTCACAGGGGTTTCCAGTGCTCTGCAGTTTGGTTTCTGTACCTGGGGTCTGTGGGTTAATGAAGAGGAGACAGAAGATGTTCCATCTTCCAACCAATTATCAAGGTTGGAAGGGACCTTAAAGATCATCTAGTCCAACCATCAACCTAACTGGCAAAAAGATAAATAAGAAATAGGAAATAAAAATTACTAAACCGTATTCCTGAGGACCCTGTCTACCCATCTTTTGAACGGCTCCAGGGATGGTACCTCAAGCACTTCCCTGGGCAGCCTATTCCAATGCTTGAGAACCCTTTCGGTGAAGAAATCTTTCCTAATATCCAATCTGAACCTCCCCTGGCACAACTTGAGGCCATTTCCCCTTGACCTATCTCCTGTGACTTGGGAGAAGAGACCCCCCTTCAGGCAGTTGTAGAGAGCAATAAGGTCTCCCCTCAGTCTGCTCTTCTCCAGACTGAACAACTCCAGTTCTCTCAGCCCCTCCTCGTAAGACTTGTGCTCCAGACCCCTCACCAGCTTTGTTGCCCTGCTCCATCCTGTCCAGCTCCCTCTGCAGAGCCTCTCTACCCTCCAGCAGGTCCACACTCCCACCCAACTGGGTGTTGTCTGTGAATTGACTGAGGGTGCACTCAATCCCTTCATCCAGGTCATTGATAAAGCTGTTAAAGAGAACAGGTCCCAGTACTGAGCCCTGTGGGACACCACTCGTGACCGGCTGCCACCTGGATTTGAATCCATTCACTGCCACTCTCTGGGCCCAGCTCTCCAGCCAGTCTTTAACCCACTGTCATCCCGCTATGGGCAAGGGAAGCTTGCACAAAACACTCAGATTTCTTCCATGCTTCTAGGTTCATTAACACCAGTTAAGAGTTCGGGCTGGGATGCCCAAAGAGAGCTGGGTACCTGGCTTGCTTTCAAAATCTGGGATTTTTTCTCAGGTGCTTTTCAGAGCTTTTGTGATTGCCTGACACTTTCCATCTCTCAAATTCCCCCCCTTTGTTTTTTCCTGTCCTTGTCTGAACCAGCCTTATCGTTCTTTCCTTTCTTGATGCCTCTAATGCACTTCTGAACCATTTACCTGTTTCTCTGATCAAAGTCTATTTTGGTCTGTGTTTGGGAAGAAATTTTTTTCAGTCAGTCTGTATCAGAAACATTTGGCCTTGTGTTACCAATCTGCTTTTTGGTGTTATCGTTCTTAGCCAGGTTTATTCGAATTTGCACATAAGCCTGTTTTAAGTAGGAAATCAGGCAGAAGCAAGCCTTCTGTTTCCATTCAGACACAGCATTCAGAAGTCCCCAGTTCAAATTTCAGCCATTTCTAATTAAGAGCTCATCAAACCTCATAAAACCCACAGGGTTTCCAAGGATATCTTGCTAATGGCTACACTTGGAAAAAAAAAAAAAAGAAAGAACGTTGACTTACTTTGCTTTCAAAATGCACTGTGTACTTTTGTCATCGTCTTTCTTTTCTTTCTGTGACATCTGTGGACAAAATGTATTTGGAAATTATTTGGTCAGATGAGAAATTATATATTGAGCACATTAGCATATAAATTTGCTTTTCAAAATGCTTTTTGGTCATCAACTCACAGACAGAGGCACAAGCATACACACATGGTCCTTGTGTAGTGGTTACATGATAAACTTCCTTAAGGGAAAGCAGTTGCATATGTATTTATATAATTTAGATTTCTGTTAATTTCTAAAGGATTGTTGTCTTTTTTTTTCCCTTATTTAGATGGCTTTGGGTTATTTTTGAAGCCAAAAATAATGCATAAACTCATCTGCTCACATTATTTCAGTTTCTAGATAGTACAGACACTACTTTACTTTTACCCCCTATAAATCAGCCCCCGAGTCAAAACCCCTTAAAAATATACATGCAAACATAAAACCAGCAAATGTTAGGATAATTTAATCCATTAAAAAGGAAGGACATGAAATAACAAATGATACAGACAATGAAGTATTCAATGCCTTTTTTGGTTCCTTCTCCAAAAAAAGAGGTTGTTTGTGGGATGTATACTAATGCAGTAAGTTTTAACAAGGGGACCATCTGAAACAGCAAAAGACTATGCTGGCTAAAATTTAGATAATCTAGATGTTCTGCAATTCAGCAGGACCTGATGAAATCTACCCTGAAGTACTTCGGGATCTAGCTGAAAAATCCCAGAGTGATTAGAGATTATCTTCCAGAATTCGCAGATAACCAAGGTAGAGTCAGAGGCCCCAGGAAGGGTGAACATAAGGTCTATTTTTAAACAGGGAAAAATGAGAACCAGGGGGATTATGGAACAGTAAAACGAACTTCAATACCCCAAAAGTTTCTAGAATTAGCTGTTACAAGCACTCAGAGAATAAGAAGTTAATGAGAAACAGCAAATGTGGATTTGTTAAGAGCAAATCATGTCTAACCAGTACAATTTCTTTGCAGGGTAGATGAACTAGTAAATAAAAACCAAAAAGTGGATATGATGTTTGTTGGTTTTATAAGACTCTGAATGCTGTCATTCATGGATCAGTCAAAGTAGCAAAATGTGCTCCATTTCAAATCACCACAACTAGTTGTAAATTAGGGCTCAAAAAATAGATGTAAATAGTTTTGTGTCCAGGTGGGAGGACACATCAAACGGGGTCCCTGTCAGGTCTTCCCTGGGTTGGGAAGTGCTCAGGACCTTACTTGAGTGTCTTGCATGATGGTATGAAGTGCATACTAGTAAGATTTTTCTGTGGTCATGTTGGGTGGATTTGCAGCATTTTATAAAGGAGAACTCCAATTATTTTTTTTTTTTTTACAATTATATTGTATATATAATATATTATATATATTTTTTTTACAAATTATAATGGCTAATGAAATACATGCAAGTACAGCACAGAATGCAAACCAGAAAATACTGAGCAAGAGAAGCAGTATTTAAAAATTACGACAATTAAGGATGCAGAGTGCTGGAAAATCATAAACTGAATATGAGACAACATCATAAAACTGCTTCAGAAAAGACAACTTGTGCAATGGAGAGTTTTAGTAGGACTTGTGGGCAGAAGACAAGGGGTAGATTCTGCGTTTCAGGCAACCTTCGTACAGCCTTGGCTGCATTCTGCTTTGGTTGTGCAGTTCAAGAAAAATCTTGACAAATTGGAGAGGGACTAAAGGAGAGCCATAGGAATGATAAGAGGTTTGGAAAACGCAACCTATGAGGAAAGATTGAAAGAATTGGATTTGTTTAGTCTAGAGAAGGAAAGACTGACAGGACGTGATAACATTCCTCCAATATGTAAAACATTGCTAGAAAGAGAATGGTGATGAATTGTTCTTCATAGCAGCAATGAGTAGGAGAAAAATAATTGGCATAATTTTTAGCAGAAAGGGCTTACTTTAGATACTAGAAAAAGCTTTCGAGCTTCAAGGATATTTCAGTGCTAAAATAAGCTGTGTGAGGAGGTTACTGGATCTGCTTCCTTGGAGGTCTTTAAAAACAAGTTACTCATCTGTCAGGGATGGTCGAGGGGTATTTTGTCATGTCCTCTGTATGAGGGAATGGGTCAGACTGCAGCTTTGGGTCTTTCTGGCTCTTCTATCTTAGTTTGTAATTGTAAGTGCTTTTAAAGATTAGACCAAATGAAATATTAGCAACTGGAATGTAGATGGAGTGTTGATTCTTTGCCTATTGTGTTTTTCAGAGGGATGATGCTGTAGGTACATCTAAGTTCTAATCATGAAAGATTTTGTTCTTCCAACACTTGTAAGTGACTGCTCCACTTCTTTCTGTAGGCGAGAAACGAGGCAGATTAAGTAGTTTTATCAAGGCCATTCTGTATGATGTAAGATCACCCGTTTGTATTACCAGGCCAGGTGCCCTTTCAACTAAAATATGTTTCAGATTTTGTAAGAAGTGTTTTTCCTGGTAGTTGGTCACTGGACAACTGGGAGTAGCTCCATATGATCATAGGCTTCTACTGTAGTTTTGTGGTTCTCCTATGTTTCTCTACCTTTGTTTTAATTTTCTTCTTCATCATGCTGTGATTAATAATTCATGTGCTTAAGATTTTACATGGCTTAATTTGTTATTTACAGTTGACTGTGAGATAACTGTGACTGACTGAAAGCAGTGTGATAATACATACACAACTTTCCATTCCTGTGCCCACCACTAGCAGATGAACACCTGCCTGGAGACCGAGTTCTCTTAATTTAAATCACTGATGACTCTTTGATACAAAGGTCAAGGGAGGATGGGGCTTTCAAAATGCCTTAGAGGTCCAGACCTCTATGGTTCTGAGACTGATGAACATCTCATTGCTGAAACAAGGATAATTTAGGATGTAATCCCTTCTTCCCTGTTTTTATTTTTGTAGAATTTTGACTAGAAGGACACAAATGTTATCATATGCTCTTTGTTTTGCAACAAACTGCCTTTCCCCAGGGATCTCATGACTTCTGCAAGGACCAGCTCGTGCAGCTATGGGATGCTGAGACACAACAAGGCAACCAACACCACCAAACCTCCCCGGTCGTTTTGGCCCAGCAGTGTTAGGGATGGTGGATACCTATACGTTGGCAGGTAAATAATTTTGTTAGAGATCATCACCCTCATGACAAATTGAGAGAAAAGATGGAGGTTGGCAGCTTTTCTGCCTTCACAACACTCCATCTTCCCTTACTCGGGGTTGCTCTGTGTGTCCAAGCAGCAGGAAGCAATTGTCCCAGTAACAGGAGCTGAGTCCTCCCCGATGCCGTGTGTGCTTCACACTGGGATTGCTGGTTTTCCTGTCGTGGGAGCCGAGATGCAGGATTAGGTAGCCTGATGGCAGGTCTGAGGGAGGTTGTGCACTGTCCTGGCTGCCCCAGCACCTGACCCTCGCTAGGGCTGGACCAGCACAAGCCGTGTGGGACCATTTCCAACTGCGTCGTCCGCTTCCCAAATTCCAGTTTTAAACCTGGGACCAAACAAAGCGCTATCCAGAAGGTTTCTTGGTTGAGGAGTGCGTGCGTGTTCGTGTGTGTTGTTTTGCTGCACAGCTGCATTATCCCAGAATAAACCACCCCAACTGGAGACAGAGACTAGATGGACCAAGGAGACCTTTGTATCAATCAGCGCTTACAGGCAGCAAACCCCTGTCAAACCTTCACGCTTTGCCTGGGGAACACAAAAGGTTAAAAGCCAAAGCTGTGCGTTACTCTCCTGCGGTGGATTTACTTCTTTTCTGATACTGGTAATAGGTGAGATGTTCCCCCTCCATAACCACACCATTTTTTCCCAAATTCCTTCTGGCTGATCCCTTCTCCTCACCCCACCGCTGCACACGCCGGTTCTTCTGCGCTCCATGTTATAAGTGGGGGAGATTGCTTGAACCAGGGGCCTCCTGCTTTAATGCACTAAGGATTCAGTCAGGCCAAAAATGCCTGTAGCATATGGGGAAGAAAAGGGCCAGCAGTGAGCAAGCTTGGACAGATGTGCTAGAGAGGGAGCATGGTGTTACTGGGGGTGGAGAAAGCTCTCCCCCCCACCCACCCCCCCCCCAAGCCATTTCGGAGGGTGGCCAATCCTGAGAAACAGACCCTTTTTAGGACCCCAACAGTTAGGGAGAGCCCCCGAGGCATTTTTGGCCGGGAGGTTGTGCACACACACACATACACACACACACACACACACACGGAACAGTTCAACAGCAGTCCAATCCCCAGTGACACGGAGTTTTTTTTTCTTAATTCAGAGCATATTTCAGGCTTCAGTTTAAGGGGGGGGAAAAAAAACACCACCAAAAAAACTAACCCATAGACCATAAAGAATCCATTGAAACAATTGTAAGGGGAAAAAATAGACTGTGGCTGCAGCCGAAGTTGTTAGGGATGAGATGTAGGAGAGAGATGAAAAATACTGGCCTCAGCTCAGCCTGGCAAAATACAGACCTGTGCTGGTGCTTTCCAAAAAACCCAAGAGATGTCTCCCCCAGAAACACTGCTGCCCACGGGTGAGCCTCTGGTCGAACTGGGCCTCGTGACAGATGGGCTCGTTGCTTTGCAGGGCAGCACCTCTTGTGTTTCTCAGGGGTGGTTTTTTTAAACAGAAGCGGGGTGACCAGGAGTTACCTTCTCTGTTTGCTCTTATTGAGCACCTTCCTGTGGGGACCTCAGAGCACGTCCCAAGTGAGAAGGTTCACAAGGTTTGTGGTGACACGAGGCTGTTTGATGAGACGCCACTTCTTAGATGCAGAAACAGACTCTTCAAAGCATTAGAGGGATTTTAAAGGTGCCTGCCAAGACAGGGGACAGCACCTCCTGGATGCTGTTCCCCCACGCTCTTGCTCATCATCTCTCTAGAAAAGATCATCTGATCTTTTCTAACCACGGTTATTTTTGTTTTGTTAGGAATTAGGAATTACACGCCTGGACATTGGCATCCTGTACAGAGAGCAACTGAGTTGGTCCCTACCCCAAATCCCTTCCAGTCCTCTCTCTCTCAGGGACAATTTTCCTCTACAGGCAATTTAAATGCACAAGCCTCTTAGCACAGCTTGTTCATTACCGCTAAGGACCTGCGGTGCAGGATGCGTCTCCTCAGTTAACATCTGTTTTTTTGACCAAATTGCCTCAGTTTCTGCACGGGCCCACAGCTGATATAAAATGCTGAGAAATTATGACTGGTTTTGTTGTTTGGATGTTTTGATTTTATTTATTTTTTTTTTTTAAATCTGCAGTTCATTTTGGCACACTGAGCTGGTTTTGCTTACAGTTGTACCCAGGCAATTACGATGTTGAAAAAAATTACCCCAGTGCAGGAAGGTGAAAAACAGGAGGGGTGTGTGTGTGTGTGTGTGTGTGTGTGTGTGTCCTGAGGGGATCGTTGGCATCGGACCAGGAGGAGCAATCCGCATTTGGAGGGAAAAGATGCATGTGCACATTAGGAGGCAACATCTGGTCCTCGGGCCACATGTTCAAGTGCTGGCCTGGAGTCTGCTGCCACTAAAGAGAAATGCTGCTCCTGCAACTGTCCTTCTGTGTGTGGCAACAGGTCCCTGTGTGTGGCTGTGGGTCCCTGCCTGCAGAGGGGTTCAGGGTGACTGAGGTGTCTGTGTGGCAGGTTTAGGGACGCTGGCACAGATTTTGAGTTGTTTTCCTCTGTCAAACAGGTGAAGAACAAAGAAAACGGGCAGAAAAAGTCCAATTTCAGAAGGGAACTGGGCACCTGAGATATTTGCCACCCTGTTTTCAAATGTTCCTTATGTACTTAAAAGCTTAAGGGACTGTGCAGGTGATTCTCTCACTGCTGTCTGGGCACTGATTCCAATTCCAATCAGTGAGAAATCAATAGGAGTCAGATGCCTGGAAATTGCTCTCCTGTAGAGGACTTGAGAGTGTGGGGGGAGCGATGCTTGTGTCTCTTTGACAATGAAGATGCACTTTGTCACCCAACATTAATTGTCCCACAGCCCTACAGCTCTGTACCACAGGGTTCCTGCTGTGGTTATTTCTGACCACCTTTTACTGCTCTGCTGTCCCAGGTCTCTCCACAGCACTCCCCAGGACTGGCCAGGGCCAGATGCTGCACTAAAAGCAGTAGCAGCACTTTCCTTGGCTTTAGTGTCAACCTTTGGGGAATCCACCATTGGTTGTTTCATCTACAGTTAAAGTTTGGGTCTGATGGCCCTGATTTAGGAATCTAGTTTCAGCTTTGCATCACCTGAGGCAGTAAAATGCCAGCCAGCCTTGAGGACTATTGAGATTAAAAGGAGACAGTGTGGCTTGCTGCCTTTTCCAGGCGATGCAAGACATGTAACCTCAAAACAGAACGACATTGTCAGAGTGAATCTGGAAAGCCTGAATGCAGGACAGAAAGAAAAAAAAGTGCAAGGAGAGAGGATCTCTTTTCTTCATCCCTTATTTGATATCATAGAATGAGTTGTTAATTTTTATATTCTGCATTTCCTCACACCTTTGGGTATATTACACTTCTTTGTGTAATTCCTTTTGGACTAAACCTGGATCACCTGCCAGACCTCCTCATTTTAGATTTAACTTGGTGTTGGATTTTTAGTATTATGCTGAATTCTAACTGTTCTTCTGCTCCAGCCTCTCCACTCACAGAGCTGCCAGTGGAGTCCAGCGGGGTGATGCCGGATGGGAAGGTTGAATGGGTGCTGCGGGTAGAGGGGAAAAAGCAAATCAGAATATTGCCAGCAGTTTTTAATCCCATCATTTTATGCCAATGAGGTGTTCCTGTTGTTGCAGAAGGGAAGGGCTCAGGGCTCCAGCAGTGGGGCAAGGAGTTCTCTGGACAGCCACCATTAAGGGAGAGGGAGAACTTCTCAGCAAACTTCCCGATTTATATTGAACATGATGTTCATGGTATGAAATAATCCTGGTGGCAGCTTGGGTCAAGTGTCCAGGTCTCATTCCTCCTCATCCCTGCACCTGGCAAGGCTCGAACACCAAGACCTTGAATTCCACATCTCGTAGCTGGCTAAAAAGTAAATATTTTCACTAATTCAGATACTAGAGTCTTCTAAATGTGCGGTTTTCCCCAGCATGGAAGAGAATTTAGTCCTGTGTTGCTCAATCCAGGACAACTGTACAGTGTGACCATCCTCCCCCGCGGAACTCAGCGTGACAAGCTGTAGGAGACATCATTTTGAAGGGACTGGTGCTGCTCCCCCCATCACCCTGCAGCTGGGGGTCCAGCCCCACCACTCCTTTGCTGGGGAGAAAAACTCAGCACGTCGTTGCTCCCACAGCACCTCGGCTCTGGGAGGCTGCGATCACAGTGCTCTCCACAAGAGTATCACCATTTTCTTGGCCAAACATCTATGTGGGTAACTCCATACTTCCTTGCTAAATTCCTCTTGGAGTTTTATTTTGTGCAATATAAAGCTTTACGTTGTCTTGACTAGCACTTGCCATAAATGCATTTTTTTCCCCAGTAGTGGTAAAAAAGCCTGAATTTGGAAAGTGAGAGCTTTTTGGGAAGGTGTTGCAGAATGTTACCTTTTCCCCAGTGCTCTTAATTTTCATCCACTGTCAGGGAAGGGGATGGTGAGTAGAATAAATAGGCCCAAAGGAGTTTAGAAAATGCAAAAGGAGTTAAAAAGCTAATGCCTTAGCAGGTTAAGGGATGAATTTGGGATCCTTTGGGTATCCAGATAGCTGAATGTGCTGGTAAAATCAAAGAGCTGCAAGTTCAAGTGAGTGTTTACAGGCTCCCAAATTCAGTTAATTTATGACATGTTTAATATGTTTTTACAAATGTTTGCTGTACTCAAGTAGTGACGATGCTTTATTTGGTCAGTAAAATTCCATCCTGCCTCCAGTACACAAAGACCTGAATGTCACAAGGATGTTCTGTGTCTAAGGAAAAATATTCACTCTCATTTTAAACAGATACTCCAAATTCTTCTTTTTTTAATACCAACTTAAACCTGTCACTGAAACCACCAACAGGACTTTCCAATTCTCACTAACATTAAGGGATATTTCTGTTTTTTCTGGTTTCCATTCTTTCTCTTTTCCTTTTTTTTTTTTTTTCCCTTCACCCCCTTTCTTCAGCATAACAAGATTGGAAATTAGTGCTGGCTTGAGGCCATGGCTGCATCTATGAGGCCATTTAAAGTTATTGCTTTCTGCTCCCTCTGGGCCAGTAGGAAGTTCAGCTGTGATCAGAGAGAAAAAACCACCAGAAAATGCTAGAAATAAGAATTTTTAAAAAGAATAACAGGAGAATATGGAGTTGCTTTTATGCACCCTGAGTTTTAGGTGAAACGAATTGCGAAAGCAGCTAGAAATACTGAAAAGCAGCTTGTGCTGGGATTGCTCTGGTGAGATTTGCAGTCACGGCCACAAGGGAGAGTCTGAACTGAGTTTTTAGGTAGGTCTGACCAGGAATGGTCCTACTGAAGCCGGTGGGGTTCAGCTGCTGTGCAGATGGAGCGAGGGAAAGCTCTGAGCATCTGGTCAGGATTTGCAGCTTCATCCCTGTTCTAGTTCTGAATTTTGCGAATCGTCTTATGCAAGAACCTGACCTGAAGCAAGGCTGTTATTATAGCAGCATGGATTTGGGAAGGTGGACATGAGGTGGGATAGCATGGGCTAGAATTTTAGTGAAAGAACCTGCCGCCTTCGAAAATATCCTCTCTTGTCAATAGGAGACTTTTTGGCTGCAAACGTGGAGCTGAAGATAAACTGGTCTGTTTGTGTCCACACTGATAACCCTTTTGCACGTAGAAGTTGGTGGCTTTTCAAACAGTGTGTGCACACATCTGAAAGGATCTGGCTTGGTCTGTGTGTGTGAAAAAAGCATATCCTGGCTTCCAGGAGTGACTGGGTACCCCTAAGCCCTCACCCCCTTTTTTTGCCTGAAGTTGAATGACCTGGTCCCATGAAATCTATCCCCACCAGCTTTATTTTCACTTTTGTAGAGCAGCAGCTGCTGGGCAATATTGAGGCTGGTTCTTCTTGGGTAGGAGTGGAGTTTTTGTCTTTGCAGACAGAAGTTTTCTAGGAGGGAATGGAAGGAAACCTCAAACATACTCACTTTCAATGAAAAGGTGAAGGAGTTTTTAAGAGTCTCTGTTTGAAGAGAGAGGCGGGGTGTTTAATGCATTTAGACATTCTCCCAGCACCAAATATAGAAACCAAGTCCCAGATCCATAAAACAGGTTGTAGGGTAGGGTAATGATGAAACTTTAAAAGAAATGGGTCACCAAAATGAGGTCACCAATGGGTCCTCCTCATGTTTTCCAATTTGTAGTAGCTCTGGATTTTTATTCCTTTGAAAATTCCAAATTTCCACTCAACTCTAAAATGGTTAAATCCAGTCATTGATGGAGGCACAGTCCTGGTTGCTATTGCCGGTCCCAAAAAGCTCTGGAGTCAAAAAGCAGCTCAGGACAATATGTGATGATTTGGTAGCACCAAGATAAAACCAAATGACCACGCGTTGTCCTGAGCTGCTGTTACTGACCTCACAGAAGCTCCCTAGACTCCAGCCTTGTTGAGGATCTCATTCTTGATGCTATGCACATGAAGCAGATGTCCTCCTTGCCCTCCAAATTTACAGTCAATACAGGTGAGAGAAAGAGAGTTTTACATCCCGTCCTTGGTTAACACCAAATTCAGACCATTCTGCTTTAAGACCTACATCTCAGTCCAGTGCAGTATTCATTGCTCTGATTATTTAATGGACACAGGCCCTCTGAACAGAGGTTTTGCCATAAATTGTCAAACTTTTAATTTCTACCATTGGGTTTCCCATTTCTCCCTTGGTTGTTGGTTGGCAGATCCTGCATAAGAAACTCCTGTTTGTCATGAAGGGTTAAAGAATAAATAGCATGTGTTCTGGGGTGCCAAACTTTTTCTTCTGCTCCATCTCCTTTTGATTTAAAAGCTTTGTTTATCTCTCTGTAAAGTCACTGGCAGGCCATAAAGAGATATATTGCCTTGGTGCAGACAGCACAGACTCTGCTCCTGGGAAAGCAATGGACTGTGAAGTTGAGTGTGTGTGTGTGTGGGCCTGCTCATAACTCAGGAAGGTTTCTCTTTTGGGAAGTTCCCGATGGATGGTGCCGGCAGCCGCTTGCGGCTCCTTGTAGGAGCAGGGTGGATGTATCCAGGAGGGTTGATCAGGCTCACTGCATTTGATCTTCTCATAAAGCTATCACTCCAAAGCTTGGAATCGCAAGGCTGTTGAACTCAGTCATAATAGAGTGGATAAACTAGTCCCGGTGGGTTTATTTTATTTAATTTTGATTTTTTGATAGAGAAGTAATGTGGTGTCAGAGCCCAGCTTGTTCAGGCACTCCCTGTTTAGCCAGCATTGAGCAGTGAGATTCAACACCAGTGTTGCTGCTTTGCTTTGCAGAACCTGCAGGTGAACATTCCTTTACAGGGGTCGTCCCATCCTCTGCTGTGTCTGCAAATCCTACGTTCCCCCCCTCAACACCCCCAGCACTTCCCACGGGCGTCCCCCAAAGAGCAGGGCTCTTGGCTGGGGATGAAAGGTAGGGCATTTTAGTAGGAGAGATGGAATAGGGGAATTACTTCTGTCTGGCATTTTAGGCTGCAGAAACTGCTCATTTAGCTGAGCAGTGGTCGTTTGGGTTGAATCTTCAATGAAATTGACCCGTAATGTCCTTTTTGCTTATCACCAGAGGGAGGAATCTACTGAGAAAGAGGGCAGAGCACCAAGCGCAGCTGAAACGCTGCCAGCGGAAAGGGGGTTATTGATTCCCTGCAAGAGGAGATAGGAACCTGCCTCTTTCCTCCTCTAACAGCAAGTCATGCTTTGTGGGAATTCCCTGCCTGGAATCATGGATTTCCAAAGATCTGACTCTTTGTCTTGAGAAAGGGAGTTGGGAAGAAGCAGACCCCTCTCTCGGAGAATTTCCTCCGTGCGGAGGATTAGCCTGAGAACAACAGAGCATTTCAATCCCACTGCCTTTCTCAATTCACTCGGTGACACGTCGCCCAGAGGAGGCCCCTAAAGATTAATGCTTTCCACAGATTGAGCCTGTCACCTTCACAGCCCCAGCAGGCCATGCCCACCCTCTTCTTCCTCATGGATGACACAAAGGGGGTTCCAGACTCTCTGCATCTTCTGCAGCTCTGGGCTCTGGGTCACTGTGCTTGAAGGGCTGTTAATCACAGCATCCCTGCGAGCTTGTTTGTCTGGGGAGAAATCATTAGTACTTTTTTTTTACACTGAGGATAAATCTGAGAATTGCCTGAAAATCTGCAGGAAATTACTTTTCAAGTGACCGATGATATGACCTCTAATTTCCTAATGATCTAGGAAGAGTTCAAGCCCAAGTGCTTGTATATGCAGAATGCCAAATTTATATATACAAAGCATCATAATTACTGTCATGGAGATTTACAGCGCTTTACAAATCATTAATAATCATAATAATAATATTTACCATAACTCTTTCTGGCAGATTAATTGCAATTCTCTTTGACCATCCTCGAACTACTTTTCTTACAACATCTTTCCCATTGGCATGGAAGTGAAGTACACAAACCATCATATATTGACATAAAGGGTGCCTTTATTTGCATGTGTTTATTTGAGACAAAAGCAGATATTTGCTATTGAAGTGAAATCCTAAGCACCAATGAATCAGCAGATCTTTTCCGACGGCGCTGCGCGTCGCTGTGTTTCCATGTGGCATTACCAGGTGATGGGTTTGTGACGGGCAGGTGTGACTCGTTCTGCTCCGTTCAGGTCCCATTTGCAGTAATAAATGTCTAAAAAACATTTGTAGGCATTTGCACAAGAATCTTTTAGATCTTTAAAACCTGTTTTGGGGTTGGAGTAGCCACAGATGATAAATGTCAAGTTTTGGCTACACTGATTGATGTGTAATTGATGGACTGAGGTGGTAGAAGTTTCTTATTCTTCTAAACACCATAAAAATTATGAGGTTTGGAGAAAGGAAAAAAAGTAAGAAAATGTTTTCTCATTTTCTCTGCTTTCCTGCTCCTCAGTATGCAAAGTTTGCAAGCAATTTCAGATGACATAGAAAATAAATGTTGGCATGCAATTGCATTTTTTAGTTTGAAATTTTGTACGTTAGTATATTTTCTTATATTTCTTTATATTTTTATAAGATAAAAGTCCTTATAAGAGATTTTATTGCTTTTTTATTCACTTTTATGAATTTTCCTTCCATTTTTGGACAGCATATACTGTTCCTGCCAATGCCGTGGGTATTGTTTCTCTTTTATGAATTATTCTGTGTAGGTCTAGTTTTATCTATTCCTAGAAATCTGGTATTAATACAACTTTATCCTATGGCAGTTTCATTAATTTGAAAGGGGAGTAAAATTATTGTTTATGCTTTTTAACATTATTAAAAAAAAAAAAAAAGAGCAAGTCAAGGGATATTAACGCTTTGTGTCTTAGTTTCACGCTTCTCTTTGTCTATTCATCCAAAGCACATTTTGGGTGTAAAATGCTCATTCCACTTGCTGTGGTAGCCCAGCTGTGGGGCAGAAGAAATCATCTGCTTAATTGTTTACAGGGATTGCTACCCACTGGGTGATGGTTAAAAGAAGTCTGTCTCTAAGATGTACCAACCACTGGCATCTCTGGGCCAAGTCACCGGGAGCTGTGAGTTGCGTGCATGAGTCAAAGGTGCAAAACCATTGTAATCCCATACTGAAATACACTTGAAATATATTATACAGTAATTTATTAATCTGTCAGACCAACACAACCTTTAATTGCAGTCAGTGGGGCAGCATCAGGCTCCCTCCTGAGGTATCACAACCGGGATATTGGGAAACCCTCCGCAGGATGACAGACAGAAATCTCAGACAGCCCCAACCTGAGCTCTGTCTCATCAAACATTCATCTCTGCGAGACAATTACAAAAGCTCATGTGTTACAGTGCAAAACGTTGAACTATTAGTGCCTGCTGACATGGAGAAAAATGGTAATAGTATTTCTCTCCCACCTGCCTGTCCTTCAATTTAATTTTATAGCGGGCGTCTCATAATTTTTTTAAGTTTCTAAAAAAAGACTTAAAGAATCTTTTCTAAAAGAAAGTGCCAAGCAAGCTAAATGCAGAATTTGCTGCCAATTCTGCCTTTAATACTTTAAAAACAAATACAAACTTACAGGCGCACTCACACCAAAGCTGTTTGCCAAAGGCCATCAGAACTAAAAGCATGCTTTAGTATATGTACGTATAAAGTGGGTCTGATGATTCACATAATTTGATGCCTGGAGGCAGAGCACATTTACATAATGTTCTTTAATCTATTTCTAATTTATATGATGTTCCTTGGCCTAATCTTCTAGTTCTCTGTTCCCCGTGTCCAGCAATAGATGGTGTGTGTTTGTGTGAGACACAACAGCTGGACCAACAAGGACCATTCTGTGTTTATTCTCCATTCGGTGTAATTCCAGAGAGATAATTACCCATGAATGCATTCCCCTTTCTCAAGTAAATTAGAGGGTTTCCCATACGGTCCCTCCTTCTGAGACCACAAGGAGTTTTCTGAGAATCTGCAAGGGTTCAGGTGTGGGGAGACTCCCAGCTTAGCTGTAACCTTTGAGGTCCTTCCTATTTTCATACCGACACCTACGTCATCAATCCCATTACAGAAAAATATTCCTCTAATCGGAAAACCCTGCTGGTGGAAAACCTGTCCTCATCCTATGAAAAGTAAGAGGTACCATGGGGATGTTTTTGTTGTTAGTGAATCATATCTGGTAGGAGTTGTGCCACACCTCCAGCCCCCTCCGAGCTGCCTGGCCAATGCCTTTGGCTGCTGCAGCCCGTGGAAGTACAACTGCAGTAATTGCTTCATTGTGTTGCTTTAAGAGGAAAGGAAAATAGCTATTACTGTGAGCAAGTGCTTCTGCTTCTGGGTTTTTGGTTTTTTTTTTTTCCCCTATTGCCATTGTGTGTTTTGGTTATGAAATGTCTCCTATTCTGAAGCTGGTTTTTTTGAGACTTTGTGTTGCTCAGATGGAAGGTTGAGAATGGGCAACTGATGGTCACGCAGCTGGTGGTAGAGAGAAAACCCTGGTTTAGAGAAATACTCTTCATTTATAAAGGGGATTGAAACTATTACTGATTAATATTTTGTCCTGATCTCTTTATGGAAGGTATCAAAGCAGCACAGTTTTATTCCTGGAAAGCATGCTGGGGCCAGGCTTGATGCTGGTGTGCTTTCATCTCACCTTCACTTACATAAAAGTTAATGGAGATTTGACTTTTAAACTTACTGTACTCACTGGTTTACCTATTTGCCTACAGATGTAAATATGGAATGTAATGGTCAGTCAGCAGCTGGGATAAAGTCCTATGAATTTGGGGTACTGCCTGTAAAGCAGCTGTTCTTCCATAAGGCTATTCTGAGAAAAATGAACAAAAAAAGCCCAGCTCCAGTAAACTGAGATCAGGCCTATTACTGGAGATATCTAGAAATTTCTGACTGGCAAAGGTATTAGGTTGTGACCTGATGGTCTCCTGCTGCTGAGGCTCCACTAGTGATTAGGAAGAAGTGATTTCATTGCCCTATGAAGGTGACTGCCCTCATCCCTGTTTTTTTTTTTCTTATTGGGAAGCTGAACGTGGTATTCAGGACAAAGAGGAAAACCTGCCTCCTCACACATACACAGCGTTATCACTGCCAGCTCCTCCTTTTCAAAGACCCCCCAACTCCAGACAAAGCTCTGTGTGACTAAGTTCACTTAATTCCCCACCTAAGAGAAAAAAGTAGAGTTCAGAAGTTCACAGGACTCTCTTGCAAACCACACGCTTGAGGTTGTCTGGGTTGCAGGGTAATGGGCTGAATCGCTCAGTGTTTCAGACTTGGTCATACTCATGTAATCACCTCTTGAGGCAATGAAATGACCAAAAAGGTGGAAGGTATCATGGGCTGTTGGTGCCACTTGAGCACTCTTGGAAAAGTAGCCTTAGATATCACCTTGGGAGCTGTTCAATGGGAAGTATCTGGAAGGCTCATCCCAAGTTCTGGGAATGTTTAGCATAAGATTGTGTATTCATGGCCTTGACAGGCTCATATATAACCCTGTAGAGCATCTCCCTTTCCTCCCAACTTGTGTAACTGTTAATAGTAGTAGTCTCCTATGAAACTTAAAAGTACAGAGAGCATTTAAAGCTTATAACATTTATAGATTGCTACAGTAGCAGGAGAATCAAGCTAATGAAAGGATTGGGTGGGTGCCCTGAATTAATATGACTATAATCTAATTCATTTGAACTTCTTTTTTGCTGCGTATCAAACCTTCCTCTCTCCTCCAGCGGGGCACTTAGGGCCCAGTTCATGTGGCAGGTAATGGGAAGGTTCCCCCACAGTCAGGTTTTGAGTAGGAGACCCTTGGCAAGGGCAGAGTAGCACCGGTGGAGGTGGCCCAGGTCTTTGGGGGGCAACAGCAGGTCTAGGAAATCTAGAAGGGGATTCAGAGTTTGAGGAGTGAATAGCAGAATCAGAGCCAGGAGATGCAGATAAAGGAATGAGTTTTGAAGCAGTCCCTCTGCTGTAATTTGAAATAGAGTTGGGGTTTGGTTTTCTTAAAAATTTCCATAGCAGAGAGCCTACTTGCAGAGATTGTCTCATAGGGTGCTCCTTTCCATTTATGACAATATCACATTTTCCTCTCCTTTCGCTGCCCTTGCCATTCCCTGGAGAAACTGCGTTAGGAGAATATTTCTTGTAGTGATAACTCTAGTTGATTGCGCTGTCTGCTTTTGTTCTTTGCTTCATCTCCATCTCCCATCTGCTTTGTTTGTTTCAGCCAAAAAGGAAGGATTATTGAGTACTCTATAGATCATCCCGTGGAAGCTTAGAGGGTGGGGAGGGAGCTCGAGACCTGCGAACAGTCAGGTTGAGGAGCTGGAGGGGAAATTTCAGGGATTCTGAAAGCGAGTGAGGCATTGTGCATTGTTTTGACAGATTTTGTTGAACTGTGTTACTGGATCACTGAGTCCAAGAAAATATTACAGCATATGGCCATGTAACAGCCAGCTCATACTTCTGACCTTTTCATATTCTTCTCAGAAGCTGTATATAACACTGTTTTCTATGTACGTCCTTTGACAGCCCTCCCTGTCTACTGGAGTGTTATGGGAAACAATATAATAATAACATAATAAAGGACTATCAAATTATTTTTCTTAAACCTGAATCTGGGCATATCATGCTAGGGTTTCAGTAGCTTCTGGGTGCTCATAAGCTAAGGGATGGGCCTGTTCCAGGATGTGGAAAATTCAGTGAAAAACAAGGCATTAAAGAAAGTAATAGCTGGACACGATTGAATGAGGAGCACTGTTCTTCATGGACCTGTCCTGAACTCTTGCCCCAGCACAGTTTGAGGACTGGTGTTGTGCTTGGAGTAAACTAAAACCAAAGCTGAAGCCACTTGTGTGCATTAAAGAACCCGTGGCAGCTTTCTCAGTGCTGAATGAGCAACACCTTTCCCTGGTCAGACACTTACTCGAGTGAGTCTCTTCAACGTGTTGGTTGCAGCTATTTGTGACACCTTATTTAGGAGGCTCTCTCCATCACTTTCTTTCTCCATTGATCACTTTCTTTCTCCATAGAGTCAATGAAGGAGAGTGCATCTAAGTCAAGTTTCTTCTTTTACTGGCCTTCTGGAAGCATGGGTTTTTTTTTCCCTAACAAAGTATATAAGAAGTCTAGAGGGATCAGTCTCATCATGTCTAAGATAGGTATCTAAAAGTAAGTGCTGTTTATGCCTCTGTTCTCTGAGCACATCCTACATCCTCATTCAGATAAGATGTGCCTTGTCCCTTCCTCCTAAATTGCTCTTTTAGGTGAAAGCACTTCCAAGGTGGCTGCACATCACAGGTGCTCCCTTGTGCTTCTGTGAACATCCAGATATGTTTAAGGGTGGTAAAATCTATTTTATCTGAAGGGACTTGCAAGCAGTAAGATACTGCCTGAAAGAAGAGAGATGCCTGCAAGGATTTGTACGTACTGAAGGATGAAGAAATACAGGAAGTTGAGGAAAATCATGGTTCCTCCCCCAGGTAACACAATTAGCAACCTGTAGACCGGGGCTGGATTGAAGTTTCTGTGGATGAATGTAGAATTGCGCTACCCAGAGCTCCTGCTCCCGAGGTGAGATCCAGATGATGGGTTCTGTGGGGTCAGAGGTCTTTCCCTGCAAGCAAGGACCCTACAGGTGTATGCTTCTCTGCAGCTTCTCCATTGCCAGGCTCCATCTGCTCCATCCTGGGTCCCACTGCAAGGCACACGTGGCAGATAGTATCAATGTCTCTGAGGCCTCTGGGTGCTGGTGGTCCTGCCATCAGGCAACCTGTGGAGCTGTGGTGCTCACACACACATCTGCCCCTTCCGCCTGGCTGAAAGGGATGTGGTCTGGACCATGGGGTCTAGGATGCAATCAGTGAATACCCACAATTAGCGTTTGCTTTGTTAATCCCTTGCACAATCCTGCAGATAATGCAGAGCCCTGACTTGGTGTCTATGGGGGAGAGGAAACCACAACTCTCAAAAGGGTTGTGTCAGGATTCATGGCACAGTCACCATAAAAACATATCGTGGTAAGTTGAAAGGTGCCCATAGAGGCTGAAACCTGCTCATGTTCCTTATGGAAGAGCCATATTACATAGTCTTCCCTTAAATAAAATGTCTGCAGGCAAAGCCCACGGGATCCTATCCCTGAGGAGTACCTGCAGGGCCAGTACTCTCCAAGCCATTTCAGGATGTGGAGTGGAGTGGTGCTGGTCAGGCTATAAATGCAATTATTTGTTTATTTAGACAGAAACTCCCTCCTGATCCTTGCAGAGCCCTGAAGCCAGAGCTTCCTTGGGGAGCGTGCGTGCTGGTTTGGGCAGGAAGCATGGCACGGGGGGCACCCAACCTGGTTGAAAGACAGCTCCTCTGACTCATCAGCTGAAAGCAAAATGAGCTGTATATATTTGAAGTGTAGCTCTATTTTAAAAATTAATGATCTGCAAGGGAGAGAGGAGAAACTGCTTCTCTGTAATGCAGAAAAAGGCCCTGATGACCACAGCCTGGGTCCCTTTCCAGATGATGTCATCATCAGTCTAAATAATAAATTTTTAACGATGTGGAAAAAAAAAAAAAAAAAGAGGAGGAGGAAATAAAAAAAAAAAAAAGAGGGGGACTCTGTTTCAATGAGGAGTAAAAGTAGCTGGTGGCAGCAGGGTCTAAGGAAAATATATGGTTGGGTGAGGTTTCTGCCCTGTGTAATTAGGTTATCCCAAGTGTAGGAGTGTGCTGCAAAAGGCACAGTGAAATGCCAGTAATTGACTGCTCCATGGCTTCCCATGCCCAGTGGAAAACTGGGGTACACAGGACATATGAGGCAGAGGGGCATTCTATAAAGGGGGATGCTAGGAATAGGCAGTAAAGATTAGAAGGGAAAGTGTGGGCTCTCATCAGCCCAGAGATATTTTCCCCTCATAAATACCAGGCCACAAGAAATCTACTCAGGAAGGTTGGTGTTTGGTTGCCAAATGCAGGCAGTTCATTGCCAGTGGAGCACTCGCCCTGCCTTGTTAATGCACCTTCAATTACTACTTCAATTCATTTTTAAATGTGTTCAAGTTTTGTTTCATAGTCACCCCCCCAGGAAATGTCTTG
This sequence comes from Scolopax mira, assembly GCA_004320125.1. Classification (NCBI taxonomy): domain Eukaryota; kingdom Metazoa; phylum Chordata; class Aves; order Charadriiformes; family Scolopacidae; genus Scolopax; species Scolopax mira. The sequence goes on along the minus strand of BJBW01000329.1, from coordinate 247,763 downwards.
CCCATGGCCATGAGTGTGCTGTGTGGGCTTGGAGAGGGCTTGGGGACAGCCAGGCTTGGGGACAGCCGGAATGGCATCAGCAGTGGGACTTCGGGGGGGCTTTAGTGGGCCTTTGTGGGGGGCTGTGGCACCACCACAGATGGAATGATTCTGGTTTGTCACTTCACTATGAGTCCCCATCATGGGGAACCCTCAGGCAGTTTCCATGGGATTCCAGCCAGAATTTTCACAACCCCCCTCCCAAACCAAAGCTTAGTTGGTACCACAATAATGCAGGATATCAGAAGTGCTGATGTCATTTTAAGCTGGGTTTTAAGTGATCTGACTTCTAGATCCTGTTGAGGGCTTGAGCTCCCGTGTGCTGTGTGGTCGGGAGAGATGACCCTCTGCTGAAGAGCTCCAAAGCGAAGGAGCTGGGCCGGCAGCGATTCCAGCCTGGCAGGCAGGGGGGCTCACTTGTCCAAAAGCAACAAAAAATTAATGTCAAAGCTATGGACCAAAACTGCATTTCTTGAATCTCAGTCATGTGTTTTCTCAACTAAATGTATTAACCCCAATCAGAGTTTTTGTGGATCTCTCTACCTGAGAGACGGGCCCTGAAAGGGACAGACGTGTTCCATGAGGTTTGGGGTTTTGTAATGGGAGATTTTGATGGTTTTAATACCCAAATCTACACCTTCTCCTCAAACTGTAAGGGACAGATTTATGTCATGTTTTGTCGTAAGCTGTTCCTAATACCCTTGTCGTGAGACAGATTTACTGTAGTTGTCAAGACAGATTTGCTGTAGAAGTCAATACCTCAGCTCGCCGGTGCCTTCAGGAAAAAAGGGCTGGGTGTTTAACGCCGTAAATATTTTATTCTTGCTCTGCCACACAAACCTGGCATAGCCTTTCAAAAACAACTTACTTCTATTATGCCCCAGTTTCTCATGAGTTAAATGGGGATAACTCCACTTCTGAGAGTGGAGTGAATAAGACGGGTGAAATAAGGAGACTTCTGACCAGAAAGATGAAAAAAAAAAAAGTCTTTTCTCTGCTAGGCCCTAGTATTTTGTTTAAATTAATTCTTTCCTTTTTGCTGTTTTCATTGCTCCTTAAACAGTCCCTTTAATTTCCTTTCAGTTGTGTTCTGGTAGGCAAAGGCACACCGTTTAGATGCTCTTCAGCTTTGTGGGTCGTTTGGTGTCTCTCCCCATTGCTGCTACTGGTCCCTTGGCGAAGGGAAAAGACACCTTGGAAAGTAGTTTCTGGGTTTGAGGGTGATGTTCTCAAGGCCCAGCAGAGATGCTGAAGTCAGCAAATTTGACATGGGTCTTTCTACTGTGGGCTGGTGGTAATGCAGAAGAACACGACAAACATTGAGTGTCTACTGGCAAGTCCTTTGTCTGCTCTGGGTCCCCATGAGAAGAGAAGATGCTGCTGCACTTTCAGCTGGGTTTTCCCTTTCTGCAGGAGGGCACTAACCGGGACTTAAATCCTCCAGTTACTAGTATTTCCTTTGTATTCCTAGATTTCTTCCACCACTGTGAAGGTTACATTGAGCTTTGGGTTTTATGCTGGGCTAAAGATGCTCTAATCCACCCAAGTCTGCTGCAATCCAAAACACACATTTCACTGGTCCAATACAGAAACTTATGAGCTCTTTTTTTTTTTTGAGCTTGCCCAGAGTTTGCCACGGATGGACAGTTTGTTAGATGTTGGCTCAGCTTGTGTGTGCTGTGCATTTCTTTTGTCTGTTTTGGCAGAGCTGGGTGCTATCAGGAAGGATTAACCGGTTAAACGTGTCTCTTTTTGTACAGGGCAACAGAAACAGTTGATGAAAAAGATGAGCAATTTGGATAGAAAAGGGACACCGTGTTGGCAGTGAAAACTGACGGTACAAGCTGACCCTGTCTGGTGGGAACAAATAACGCTGGCGGGAGGATGGAGTCACCTCACCATTCCTTGGGTGCTCTGCAGCGGGGTTCCCCTGACACCACACTGGATGCAGGGCTGGGAGAAAAGGTGAAGAAGTTGCCATCACACCATGAGCCATCACACCATGAGCTGCCACACCAGTGATCTGGCTGTTGAGGAATCTGTCTGCAGAAACCAGGCCTTCTCTGAGATGTGAGTTACACCATTTCTCAAACTTGTATGTAGTGAGAAATGACTGGGAGGCCAGTGATTGATTCTGGGTTAATGTAAAGGTACTAGAGGGGCTAATATAAAGGAAAAAAATTGATACTGGCTTTGCAGTGTTTGTGGTGCAGAAACGTGTATAGATGTTTCCCAGGGAAAGAGTGGAACAATTCAAAGCAATATTAAAAATCAAAAATACCCACCCAGCAACAAACAAACAGCCGTGGGAATGTAGGGGCTGGTGTCTGGGCATCTGTAAATCAGTGCAGAATGCAGAGATATTTGCTTACTGCTCTACATTTTACTGCAGCTGAGAGGAAAGGACCCTTGTGAGATGGCAGAAATTGGATGAGGAAAGTTTGCTTGAGTTGTAGCGCTGCGATTGTTGTGTCAAATATGCTTTGGTGTGTATCCACGGGAGTTACCCGAGGGACAGATTTGACCCTTTGGGATGAATACTCTGGGGAAATTAAAACTAGCTGTAAAAGCTATATTTAGTTGAAAAGGCTACGTTTTATACAGTCGGAGCCATGTTCTATTCTTTACAGAAACGTCTATCTGTAAAAAAGCAATTAGAAGTGCTTCCCTGAAGAAAGGCAATTGAAGGCAGTGAATGAACTGCAGGAATTGTACAGTTTCCAGCAAATGGTGGTAGTGAAGCATTTGTGGGATCCATAAAGTCACCATAAATTCCTAACTGAATATGGATTCACTCTCCAACTGTAAAACCACAAGATTTATTTCCTGCTGGCAGGGGAGGTGAAGTTCCCAGAGCCTGATCTGTCTCGGGTGTGCCAGCAGGTGGTGAGAGCACCAGGGTGTTCCCAACATCACCTTGGTTGGCCATGTCCTTTTAAGATGGGAAAAGAACACAGAACTGGGTTGGGTTTTTTTTTTTTTTTGTTGAAGACCTGTCTGTGCTTTTGACACATGGAATTGTATATGGTAGGAAGGTTTGCTAGCACACAACATGTCCTCTTGGAGAAGAAGAATAAGGGAGTGGGTACACTGCTGGTTTCAGTCAGGAAGGTCTAGTTTTGGCTTAGGCACTGACTCTGAAGCCACATGAGGTCTGGCTGGGCGGTGGGATGCTTGCTGGGGGTTCCTGAGTTTTGTGGTAGAAACCTAAACAACATAGTAAAGGTTACTTTCTTACTCCACGAAATTCCCTTTGTCCCCCAGACTGGGGTTGTTTCATGGGCAGATGCTACCAGGAGCAGGTATTGCTGCAGATGGTGGGCTTTTTAGTTTATTTTTCTTCCTCTCTGCTCATTCCCATTGTTCTGTTCGTCTGGATCCTCGTTCCAGTGCATTTCACTTCAGACTCACATCTTTAAACTGTGCTGTGCTTCTCCTACTGCTCAATGTAAGAAGAATACCAGCTCCTGCAGCCGAGGCTTTTAGTAGCTGGCCTCTAGTAGTGATAGAAATGCGTGTATTAATGTGGATTTTGGGGTGGGAAACATGGAGGATATGTCACAACTTCAGGTAGGATGAAGTAAGACAGAGAAATACGGACTAAAAATCGCTGCACAGAAATGGAGAAGTCTCTGGGCTGCAGAGATTGGTAATTATTTGGGCCCTGTCAGAGATGAATGGCTGTGTCTCTTTCTGAAGTGATCTGCATAGCTGGGGAAATGTGATTGCATTGATTTAGCGTGTCTTCAAGAGTCTTTTTACAACCACAGGAGCTAGAAATGTCTTTTGTTGTTGTTGCTTATTTTTAATGAAAGCTGACGTTCTGGAGCACAAGTCAGCAGGAAGTGGGGGTAAGTTTATTGGCTGTTTTGGTGGGGCCTGGAGAATAATTCTGCCTTTCTCCTGCCTTTTGTCTATTCAGACTGTAAATTCATTGAAGCAGGGGCTGCTTTCTACTGTGTGTCTTTATAGCACTTGCTGCAATGGATCTGTGCTCTTAGCTAAATCCCCTAAGGCTTAACAAAATATAAATTAGGATAATGGTATAATAAGTTAAATGTTAAATAGTTGTGGGGGGTAGTTTATTTACATGAATTATCACCTTAAAAAACCCACCACCACCAAAAAAAAAGTCCTCCTGAAATCCTGGTGGGAATTTTAGCTTTTTAGGCAGAAACTGTGCATTTTTCTGCAGTATTGAGAAGAGAGGGCAGTCATATTGGGGTTGTGTCCTGTTTTAATGGAGAGGACATGGGCTGGTTTCAGACTTCCTGTACCCCAAGACTTCTCTAAGCTGACTTTGCTGTCAGTGGTGGGAAATCACTCCCTGTGATTCCTTTCCACAGACTCCAACGATTGCTTTGTGTCACTCAGTGCCTTGTGCAGAGCTTCAACACCCAGGAATTCACCCCAGAAAGAAAAAATCATTTGCCTCTCCTTCAGCTCCTGTGCAAAGGGATCTTCAGTGCATTCCCTGCCTGTTTTGGGAAGAGAGAGTGTAATGCTAAGCTGGGCAGCTGTGACAGAATGGAAGAGTGCAGGAGACCTGCAGCGAGCCTGACGTGTCATACTGGTGTAGGATTTGTACCGTTCCTTCATATGGCTGCAAATAAGGCTAGAAATGGTAAGATTTGGGGATCCAGGCTGTCATGCATGTGCAGGAGCTCAGAAAATATGTGTGGAAGAGTGAGAGTCCTCAAAATCCAGAGCACATTTGCTCATCTATGTTGTGATCTTAATCCTACTTGGCTGGGTCCCAGCCCTCTCCAGGAGCTTGTTCTCCTGCCTGCAAACCCACAGCCTGGCTTCTGTCTCCTTTAGGTGCTTTGCTCAGGGCAGGGCTGAGGCCTGTGGGTCCATCCGTAGTGTAAGCCAGTGGAAAACTGGACTCCACCTCTTCTTTTTTAGCATAGTTAAGATCATCTTCAGCAGCAAAACTTTCTGTTGCTCAGATACTGGAAGTTCTCATGAAGGTCAGTGGCCAGTCTGTCTGTCTGCCTGCCTGCCAGTGTTGTATTGCCCCCTTTGAAGTGACTTGCCAGCTATGTTGTCAGGTCAGCTGGAGCCGCTGTCTTTGGGGCTTTGCACCCCCAAAATTGGCAAAATTTACTGCTACAAACCCTCTTTGCAGGTTGTGGTAGACATCCTGTATTCCTACCTGCTCCTTGATAGTTGCTGGAGGCCAGAATGCCCCGACAGCTGCATTTTAGCCCCGAGTCAAAGGTCTGTAATACCTGTCTCTCCGATGCACCCGCTCCTGTGATGGATCCTGTGATGGATCCCCCTTGTTTTTCCACTTCCAGAGCAGACGGCGCAGCTCAGACACACCAGAGAGAGCCTCCCGCCAAACACAGCCCCGTGTGAGAGAGCCAAGCTGAGGCCAGTGGTCTGTCAGCAGATAGTCCAGCTTGGGAGGAGGCAGAAGCAGGATTTGCTGTCAGCTTGGTGCCAGGGACAGCACCACCACGTTATTTACTGTAGATTAATGTGGGAGAAGGTCCTCGCCGACAACCCCTGCAAAACAGTTCAGCTTCAAGTGGAATTACAGTGGTCCTTTTAGATAAGCGTATTTTTGCCAGCTGATCCCCAACAGCACTCCCAGTGGTGGGGAAAGCTGAAACTATTACTGTAAATACAAAAGGGAAGACATACTTGGCATCCCTTTACATTCGAGCTGGCTCAGAAGAGCGTCTGCGTAGCTGTTCCGCTGCCAAGATGGATTGTAGTCAGATAGTACACATTGCAAAGGAACCAGAGCACACACTGAGATCTGTTGGGGTTTTTTTAACAATAGTTTATTTGTGTTTCAAAGGGATAGTTACAGGAATCCAGATCAATATGCTTGTCCAGAACTGTGCCTTCCTATTTTAGGGCCTGGATGAATAGGAGGTTACTTGAGTTCACATGCATATTGAGGGACCGGTGCCTGCGGTAACGCAGCCTCCCGGGCTTCGTACTGATCCTTTATGAAAGTGGACGTGAAAGAGCTGTGAGGCTGAAGTGTCCATTGTTCTGATTCCTGGAGTTTTATTATATTTTTTTTTTCCCAACAAAATCCGTGTGGCGATGCATGTTGTGAGGCTCTTTATGAATGGTGAGGTCGTGTCTCAACAGGAGATGGTAGGAGCCGAGCACTTCCCATCCATGGTGTTTAAATAGACTTTGGTCAAACCATTTGAGACGTGTGTCCAGAGAATATGTTGGGCTTTGGACCGAATTGAGCACTTCTGAAAGGGAAGGAAGATTGTCTGTTTCCATTAAATGTTCTGATTTTTAATGGAAAATTGTAAAAGTACAGCTTTGTTTCGATGAAGATGTGTTCAGTATTTCTCAGTCCTAGGTTTTGAAGCCATCTGTGTATTTTCATGACTTTAGCACTCTGGCCCATTTGGTGGGGCAAAAAAAAAATCCTTGACTAATGGACTTGGTTGTATGGGACCCAAAAAAAAGATGCCTGGTTGGTTCTGTCTCTGAGTTCTTTCAAGATGCTGTTCCAGACAATGAGTTGTAAGTGCTTGAGAATTAGACCTATAATTGATTTGAAAATATTTGTCTATGACTTGTTTTTCACTGTACTGATCTTAATATATGTTTAAGGGATGCAGGAAAAACAGGAGTTTGAATAGACATGAGTATCTAGATGCTGAGGGTGAGAGTAAGGTATTTTCCTATATGGAATTTCAAGCCCTGATTTATAGCAAGCAGTGGGTTTGGGACAGTTGTAACACTGCTGCACCTGGGGTTTTGAGGGCAAAATTGTGTCTGTTACTTGAGCATATACGGTATGTGACTGGTGATGAATTATGCTGCTCATGCTTTGAATGGTGCCACTGCATTTTTTGTGAAGTGTAGACTCAACAAAGTATATCAGCAGACGGAGACAGTTTCTTCTGAATTTCAACCTATGACGACTTTCTCACCACACACTGGTCTACGTTGATCCAAGGGGCTATCTTGACGGGTGCGTTCCAGCACAGCAGTGCTTCAGAGTTCAAATTCTGGTGTCATCTGGCACATTTTTGATGTCTCTGGCTTTAGTGATGACATCCTGTTACATGAAGAATTTTGGCTGGTGCATGGTGTTCTCCTTTGGACTGTTTTGCATAGCTGAGGAAGACACCGTCCTGACTAAGTCAGTGTAGTTTGCAGCCTCATGTCTGGTCTCTGCTGTGAGAAAAAGCTTTAATCTTGGCTTAATTTTCTCCATTTTACTCCTTTGCCCATGTGTTTGTGCGTTGCCCAGCATAAAAAGTGGGGCAGTAGAAGGGGAATGATTGGGAAGGTTTGTTTTCACCTGAGCTGATGGGATGGGGGAGTGGGGAAGACTCTTCCTAGACACCCCAGCACTACGAGGTGAAGAAATGGATTTACAGGCTTTAAAGAAGCAAGGCAAGATTTCCAGAGATGCATGAATTAGGAACCAGGCATAATTGTGGGAGATATTTTGAGAGCAGAGTTCTTCCGAGATCCCAGTCCCTTGAAAAAGAAACCTTTAGCATGTTTCTGACCCCACAGAATTAGGAGACTGGTCCACCACTGCTGTGATGAGAGGGACAATGACAGCACGGGCCAGAAGATGCTTGCACAATCCCTGGTGAGGACTCAAGTTCCTTCCTGTCCTGAGCATACTGGAAAACTCTGCACACTAACATTGCCTTGCAGATAACTGGCTGGGAAAGATTTCTTCAGGGCTTATACTCCACCTCCACCCACACTTGAAGTCCCAGAGTCACCAAAGAAAGTTTAAAAATATTCTGCCAAATGTTTGCTCAGTTAAATTTTTTAGGCCTTTGTGTATGTAACCCCCATTATAATTCTTGATTATTTTCTTTTGTTCCTGTCTTCACTTGAAAAAGTTTTCTTTCAGAAGGATGATCCTGCAGAGTTGGATGTGTAGGAGATGCATAGAGAGACTTAGCAATAGTCACCTTGCAAGTATCCCCATGCAATGCTTTTCTCTGCACACATTTGTGATTGGGAGTTTTATTTAGCACTTTTTGATGGGAATCAAGTCAGGGTTGTATTTCAACATGTCCTGAAGAAAGGGAATGCTCGGCACAGACTCTGCATTGCAGGGAAAAACACCCAGCGTGTCATGTGCCTGCTCACTCCTCGTTCTTCCCTTCATTCTTCGAAGTGAGGGATCAACCTCTATTTGCCCCTGTTCAGGAGTGAAGTCTCAGAACCAGAGGGGTGACTCGAAGTCAGATGGTTTGTTTCTACATGACAGGAGATCACCTTTTGCTTCGGTTTTTCTTTGTGCTTTGCACAACTGTTGGAAGAGACCTACGGGATTCTGCATTTATGGTGTGATGCATGGTGCTGTGAGACCCCTGTGTTGGGTCTTCCTGCACTTCCTCTTGAGGAAGAGTGGAAAAGAGGGCAGCTTCAGGCTCAGCCCAAGTCACTTAGTCAAGCCCTCACCTTCAAGGACTGAGAAACGTGCTTGGGAAAAGCTTCCAGCCCCTGTTGGCTCTTGGATGTAGAGGATCACAATCTGTTCCAGCAACGGTTCCTTCCACAACCGGTGTGTGGGAAACACGATAACTTTGATGTCTAGTTAGCAGTTCTCGTAGGAAGTTTACAACCTCTTCATTTATCAAGATTTTCAACGTGTGCATGGCTAAAGAGAAATGAAAGCAAGAGATTTATTCCTTTAGGAGGTGGGTTAATCCTGTTTCAGCAGTTCCTGGGCGGGGGTGGGCAGGGGCAGCAGCTGAGGTGGTTCTGCACAGCCAAGGCACACGCTGTGGGGTGCATTCAGATGAGTTCCACCTCAGCACACACACTGCAGAGCCTTGGCTTCCTTCGCAGCTCTGCTCTTCAGCATCCCAAGAGAACCCCTGAACAAATTACCAATTACATTTTGTGCTTTAATTAAACAGAAAGGTGGGCATACACTTCAGCTTCGCTGTGAGCCACGGAGTTAAATAATCTCTTGCATGATTACAGACTCAGCAAACTGGGGCGCTGCTCGCTGCCTTTCTTCATGTATTCGTGACCCACCTCAAAGAATCCCCTGTGAGCGATGAATTCAGTGTCCTCCTGACCTGCCCCAGAGAGGCTTTAAGACTTGGGGATGGTACGAAGAGCCTTGAGCATCTGTTGAAGTTGGAGGGAGCCCCAAGTCATTAAGGGTTGGCTGGAAGATGCTCAGAACCCAACAGCATCTGGGCCTTGTGTGTAAGAGCTGATATTAAGGCAAGGAGTGTATCCAAAATTTGTGCCACCGAGGGAAGCATTGGCAACATGACAGGAGCCCAAAGGTTGTGCTTCATTTGCATGTGCATTTGCATAATTGAAAATGCATGAGTTGCACATTAATAATCACTCTTGCATCTTTATCATTCTCAATAAGTACAGAGAAAATTTCTTGCTCTTGGAGTTCATCAGCAATAAAAACCTGCAGTGTCCTCATTTTGTAATCGCAGGGAATTAGGGACACCTTGGGAGGGACGTGTTTTATCATTCTGTTGGATGTGTCTGCCCTTAAATCTGTAGTCCATAAAATTTCACTCTGGACTAGCTCTGGGCAAGAGATACCAGCTGTGAAGGTAAAAGTACTTTGTATTTTTTTTATACTATTTAGGATATTTTGAGAGGCCTAGAAAAGGTGGCATCTGGGTCCTGTTGAATTTCAGTGGGAATTCCACTGCCTCTTGCTCTGTTCAGAGCCTCAGCACAATCCTATGGGCCACGACCAAGGAGGAGTGTCATTCCCTTTGGGTAAGGGAATGGAATGGGTAAGGACTTAGTGGGAGTGATGTGGAGTGCTGTGTTGGATGGAACTGATTGCTCCCGATGTATGGTGTGTCCCTGCCACAAAGACTTCATTCCTCAAGCAGAGCAGAAAAAGGACTGGCAGAGGGAATGCAGAGACAGAGGGTTTCACGTATCAGAAAAAAGCTCTTCTTTACCAGCTTGTCTTTTTTTAACCTTATCAACTAAATTCCTCTCGTTCTCAAGCTTATATTTACTTTGCAGGGTTGATCCCTCTGACACCACTCCTGGAGGCTGCATTATACCCTGATGGCATTACTGAATTGATGAAAAAGGCAGTGGGTTTAGGGTGGAGAGTGACAGATTTCTGCAAGTGATTAAAGGATGCAGTTGTCTGTTGCAGGAGGGACTGGACTGTGATGGCCTTGATTTGATGGACCAGTGCTGTGTTCCAGCCTGGAAAGTCTGGGCTTTGCTCATGTACTTCTACAATGTTTTTGTTACAGTTGGCCCAAAAATGAGAACTCAATTCAACAGAAAACATTTTTTGACTTTCTAATGTTTGTTTTCATTTTTTCTCAGATTTAAAACTTTTAACATGTTTCAGGATGGGGGAGATGGAAGGATATTGTTTCATCACTCCCAAACCATCACTGTCCAGTGGCTTGGCTTGAGATGACTCAGATGCAGAGTCCTTCTTTTCTTTATTTGGGCTTTAAGTCAAATCTAGGTGGGTACCTTAATTGTGTTAGAGGGCATTCTGGAGTAGATTCATGAATCCCATCTTGATCTTTTTTAAAAGCAATAGTGTAACTAAATGTTATCAGCACAGATCAGCATTTTCTCTAAAAACAAATAAATATCAATAGGGATCATTGTTATTATTCCTTTATCTTCTCTGCTGTATGTGCTGTAAGTATGGAATACTACCTTAATTGGCAAAGCCAGGATAGGTTATATCTTTACTGCTGCAGCATCTCAGTCTAATGTCTCCTTTGGGATATTGCCTCCGGGGTTTTCTCAGTGAAAAAAGGAAATCTTCATTAATTTGTCCAAGGAAGCAACAGCCTGTGAAGAACAGGACAGGCTACTTACAAGCCCTCTTGTGTGTGACAGGCGTCCCATGATTTTGCAACAAGAAATGCCATGTTTCAGGCACCTGCTTTGCTTCAGCAGGATGAATTCATTGCTGGGGCTTGTCTCTTCCACTGTATGGTGTCCCAGGGACCTGAGAAAGTGTTTGCAGAATTGCCTTTATGCTTCCGTTTCGGATATCTTCAAATGTGTCCAAACTTAACACTTCGGAGACCGAGCAGGCATTGATTGGTTTCTCTAAAGCAGAGATCTCATGGTTTTTTTCAACGGGATTTCACTTTACCCTTCAAATAATGTTTGTGCCCTCAGAGTCATTGTGGCTTCCGTGCTTACTTTGAAACCGTATTGATCATGTAATTAAAGTGTCTTCCAACCCCTCATGAATCTAGCAGGATTGAGACCTAGGCTTTCTCAGCTGGTTTCAGAAACCTCGGTCTGTCCTTCCTTTTAATCTCAACTCCCAACCTGATCCTTGCAGGTACTTACAGATCTTGCAGTCTGTGCTCCTCAGAGTCCTCAGCCCCACAGAATTGAGTCAGCTGGAGGATGTGAATGGCTCTCAATCCTGTGCTGTGGTAATTCCAGCCTTGCATTGCAGCTGGCTCATTTTAGTGGTAATATACTGCTGTCCGTGGGCCCCAGGGACGACACAGGGGATCGCTGGGCCAAATGCATTCCCTTGGCCTTTGCCTACTTCCAGCAAAGCAACGGGAACCATTCTTTTTATTTAAAGTTACCCATCTGATGGAAAGATGAATGCAATGATCATCATTCACTGTTCAAAACCATCATTGGTTCACTTTACGCTGGCTGTAAATAACGCCAAAGGCACAAAAAAAACCCTACTTTGGAAAGAAGGAATTGTTGATTGACTAAAATGAGTAATACTACAAAGTAAGCCAATAAAAAAGAAGCAAGACTGTGTCAACCATTCGATCTCTTTTCATCTCTGCGGTATCTTGCACAGCTGCTACTTCAAAGCCCTACGCAGAATTATCAATACTTTTGAGAAGCTGTTTGGGATAGATAGTACAATTCCAGATGCAGCTAAATTATTTGGGGAAAGAAAGGGTTTAAAAAAGTTGTTTAAAGGAATCAAATACACTCTGGTAACAAGAGGAGGCAAGTCAAGAGCGAATGTGAGTACACTCTGGCAGAGAGCTTCCCAGCTGAGGAATATAATGTAAAAAGCCTATTGGCCAAAAGTTTGTGTCCAAGACTTCCAGAGTCCAGCGTTACCTATAATCCTGTCCAATCTCTTGCTGATCCAAAAGCCAATTTTTCAACTCAATTCCGGATGAAATTAGAAACCCATGTAGAGATCTCAGATTGGTGAAAAAAATCCTGTTACCGTGCATGCCAGAGATCATTCCTGCTGCCACATTCTGGACCAAGTGCAATTTCTTCTAATAAAAACATTTCTGGCAAAGCTGTACATTAAGAGTTAGTGTAATTGAATCTGGATGTGAGGAAAGCATGCAAACTTGCTTCCAAGTCAGCAAGAGTTAGGCAGGATTTAATCCTCTGTGTGTTTTTATTATGATATAAAAAGCTGTTATATTGGTATTTTTAATACATTTATCAAAAGGAAACTGCAAATCCAAAGTCACTTCCAAATTTCCCACTGATATAGGAATGAGTAGCTGAGACAATTGTGAAGTGAACTCAGGCAATGGGATTTTGTAATAGGGGTTTGGCTGCCAGGAGCCCAGCACTCGGATCTGACTTTTAACCAGTTCACACTAGACTTATGCAAACATTTTCCCTGAGTGTTTGCTGTAGCGTGAAGCTGAGATCTTTTTCTTTTTTTTTTTTTTTTTTTTTTTTTCCTATCTTCTCTATTTGTGAACATTTTTCTGTCGGCTTTTCGTGAATGTTTTAGCAACCCATAGGATCTCCTGGGATGACAGAGCCCATCACCAGTTATGCACCAGCAGCTCCCACCACAGCCAGCACCACTTACTTAGGGGCCTAAGAATAGGAGGCGGCAGACATTTCTATTAAACCCTCTTTTTAAAAAAGAGCTTGGCTCTCATTTACTCATCTAAATAAGGTCCAGATTTTCAGAAGGGCTCAATAGATTGCGTGCTGAACACTTGTGAAAATAGAGTCTACATTTCACGTCTACTCTGGGGCTGAAGGCTTTCAGAAAGCTGGCCTCGAATTTCTTGTTCTTGGACAAACAGTGAATGTTTGGGGATACCTTGGGGTTCTGCCTTCCTTGCCCTGGGGTTTCCAGTGGTGTGACGCCATGCAGCAGGAGTGGCTGGGCTGGCATGGCATCCTGTGGGATGCTCTGGGAGGAAGTGGTAAGGGGCCTCCGAGATGGGAGACAGCCACGTCGTTCCTTGCTCCACCACAGATGGCCTTCAGGGTCTTTGGCTGGGATTTTCAGGCTGTGTAATGGAGGTTTGAGGGTCAAAAGGAAGCAATTGAGCTTTTGAGTCCTACAAATACGATACTTTGAAAGGACCTTATTTTGAGACCTACGTCTGCTCTTTAAATATATATCCCAAATTAGGCAGGGAGATTGGAGGCACTCACAGTCATCGCTCGGTTTCCTTCTCAGCTGGTAAGCTCTGACTTCTTGGTTTGTTTGCTTTTTAAAATTCTTGCCTCCTAGGGATTTGTACAGACAAATGCATTAATACTATAAAAAGTGTTTGGGAACTAAGCTAATAGAGACGGTGTAAATGCTATGTACCAGTTCTGAAGCCCAATTTAGAGCAGCCTTGGGGCATCTCACCATCTTTTTATTCCTTCTCAGTACCAATTACTTTTGGATGCTAAACAACTTGTCCTGAAGCCTGACAGTACTATGGTATCTTTCATCCTGAAAACCCCTAAAACTACAGAGCAAATATATTACATAAACCATACAGGGATCATTTTACCCATCTTTAGAAAGCAGCCTCTTGTGGGTTTGGAAAGTGTGAGAACAGCAGTGTTATGCAGGAAGCATCATTTTTAATCAGGATGCTTTCATCTACACAGTGAAAGTCTCTTGCCAAAAGCTCTCTCATCTCTGACCCCTTATGCAGTGATATAATGTAGTTCCTCCTGGGGCATGAGAGACACTGAGGTCAGCCTTGCCATGTAGTCTGAATTACTGATATTAAAGAGGATAATTGGCATTTCTACCACCTGGTACAGTTAATAAGACAGCATCCAGATCAACTGTCTAGAGCCCTGTAAAATAATCATAAGGAGAATACAGTTCTTTAATAGCAATAAAAGTATAATAAGGTCCTCTAAATAGAGTAACAAAAGTTGAACGAACCCAGTATTAAAACACTATATATTATTAGATTTTTTTAAAAGTCCATAACAAGGAGATCCTTTGGCACGCCAGTATAAAATCAAATTTAACAAGCAAGTTAAATAAGCAATTAGGAGTGGGGATTTTAAACTTCTTTCCAGCCTTGATTGCTCTAATTTAGCACAAGTGGAGATCTGCCTTGTGTATCGGATGTGATGGCCGTACCTGAGCAGTGGCATTATCACAGAGACTGGCATTTTTAGAAAAAGACCGAAGACCTGATTCTCATGGTGGGTCAGGCTCCCCTAACTGGATGTTGGAGACCCAAATTCAGTTTTCTCTTTTGCCCAGGAGAATTCAGACCGAAATCTCCTTCTTTCCAGAAATATCTCTGTGCAGGGAGCTGGTTGCTCAGCGCTGAGTGCGTTTTGCAGCACCACAGTTAGTTTTACTGGTCTCTTAATAAGAATGCAGGAGCCATTGGATAAGGAGGAGGGAAAAAAAATCTGAGGTCTTGTAAAAAGTGCCTTTGCCAGTGGTAAGAGACCTGAGTTCCAGCTGTAACTCCAAGTGTTTAAGTGTTTTTCATGGAACAGCTGAGCAAGCAAAGAAGCAAAACTGGAGGAGCTTGGGGAGTTCAAAGGAGCCGAGTGAGGTGCCTTTAGGGTTGGCGGAAGTTTTTAGGTTGTCATTTTGAGCATTGGAATCTAAATCTGAAGACACAAGTCCTATTTTAGCCTCCTCTTGACGCACTCTCAAAAAAATTACCTTTGTCTGAAAAAATGTGTATACACCAAGCAACAGGCATATTTTCTGTTGGATGAACTCTCCCAGGAAACCATAGTATCTTTCTAGCTCAGCCACTGGGATTTTACTGGTAAATTGCACATCAATGTGTGAGGTCCTCAGATGCTGTGTGTTGGAGGAACTCCATGACTGATATTGCTGGTATTCGCATTTGCACCAAGAATCTGGTCACTTATTGCCATAGAGAAGACCATCCTTTCTGCTTTTCTAACGGATGAATCTTGTGGACGTCCTTAAAATAAGGTGGGATTTTTAAGCCATTCTCTTCCAGTGTTGTTACAAGAGGGATATTGGAGGGATTTTGCAAAGCTGGACTGGTGTGTTGCCATCCCTGGCAATTCTTTGTTGATAATGGACTCCATCACCTTTAAAGACTCTGTTTCTGCAATTATTGGAAATGTCAGGGCTGGTAACTGACCGACAGAGTAAAGACAACCAACTGTTTTGGAGGAGTGAAGTGTTTCAGCCACATTTTGCTTTGCCATTTTCATATAGCATCGGGAGCGTGTCCTGGTTTAACTCTGCTCACCAGCAGCAGAGCAGCAGTGCTGGTCCTGCAGGCAGCACTAGGCATGTCCCTTTTCATTCTCCTTTGCATGACCGAATATTTCCCTTTAGCTATTTTAATTTTTACAAAGAAACTTTTATCTGGAGCCACATGTGCAAAACTCTCAAATGGGCTGTTTCAAATCTAGTCAAGGTCATTGAAAAAAGATATTTTTCAAGTGGCTAGGGCACTTAAAAGTCCTTTTGGATTCCCCAGAAGCAAAAAAGCAGCATTTACCCTGTAAGCCTTATAGATCAAGGACTTGAGTATCTTTCAACATCCTAAAGCCCGTGCAGACTTTAAACTGGTATTCCCAGCTCAGTCGCCAAAAGAAGAGGAGGAAAATGAAATGAACTAAAAGCTTTTGCCTTGAGGTCTGGTGCAATAGGCCCTTCTGAAGTCTGGAGTCGGAATTGTTTCAATCTATGTAAATATTGGGAAATTAAATTCCATATGTCCCATGCCAGATGCTCCCAGCTGCTGCTGCTGTGTAGGGAACGGTAAGTAGACAGTTTAGCCTTGTCAAGCGGAGGGAAAAAAAAACACAAAAAACACCATAAAAATTAGAAAGGGTGGAAGAGGGGGGTGTGTGGATTGTCATTTTGGGGTCAGGAGGGTAATGCTCACAAGTGCCGATGCCAGTGAGCTGACGGGACACGTCACTGGACAGTTGTAAGTGCCGTGTGAGGCTTAAAACTGGAAGACCCCAGTGAGGGCGTTGCGGGAGTTGGCGTGAGAGCTTGACTCTAATGTATATTGTTTATTTCAAAGTGTGTAGAAATTGCGTGCATATGGGAAACAGTCAGGTTGGGGCCATGAGTGGCTAATTCTGATTTTATTCTAGCCTGGGAAAAATAGAGGAGGGAAATGCCCATCTATTGCCACTGGCCACTGCCACTACCCAGCCATTGCCACTGACTTGTCCTGGCCACTTGTCACCGGGCCGTACCCCGCCATTGTCCTTCTCCATCCCCTCAGCTCCGGCCTTTTGGGCTGGGCCTCATTTGTGTCTTGTGGGCAGCTCACACGTTTATTGAATGGGTTTGTTATTAATATCGTGAGCCTCGCGCAGGGGAAGGGAAAGAAAGTAGAGCAACGCAACCGCAATTTTAAATGACCTGTTCTTAAAAAAGCACGCACACCCTAATGAAACTAGAGATTTAGGAATCCTCGTGGAGACTCCAGCTGCCTAAAAATAGGCAGTGCCCCTCTCGCGTCCGCAGGGATCCGTCTCTGTGCTGCCAGCCCTTGGCACAGCCGTGGCCGGGCCCAGCCCTCCCCTGCTCCGGCCCACGCTCCCACGCTCGGGCCTCCCTCCCCCTTCCCCTCCCCCCCGCCTTCTTATTTTTATGTGTTTTGTTGGTTTCTTCTTTTTCTAACGCGGCGACAAGTGGGATGGTCTCAGAAAAAGAGCAGCCTTGTGGCTTGCCCCGAGGTGGCTGCAGACGCTCAGTAAACATGAGGGAAGCCGGAGCCCCGTGGCCAGGCCGAGGAGGTCCCGGTGGTTACTCAGTGTCTGCTGTCCCAGAAGGGGAGACTCACTGTGAAAAAGCCCCGCCGCTTTATTGTTCTAACCTTTCTTTAAATATAGAACCCATAACCCGTTTTTCCAGTGAATTTAAAATAGCGGGTTTTCTGCTCGCAACCGCCCCGTCCAGCTCCTGAGGAATCACCTACTTATGTATTATTTTATGGGGCTGACAGGGTGGGAGACGAAGGGGATGAAAACAGCTGAAATGGCCAAGAGCAGCCTGTGGAATAAGCCCATGTGTACATGTTTCAAGAGGAAGATTGGCTGCCCCCAGCCTGCCAAAGCTTGCTCTTTCTTTTATGTTAGCCTGCCACCCTCCTCCTGCGGCTCCCAGCATGAGGGGTTCGGGGAAAACAAAATCCAACATTTTTTTGCCAACAAAAGTCACCATTTCCCCACGCAATGCCCACAAGAAGGGCTGGGGTGCCCCCGCCGTCCCGCCTGACAGAATTATTTGTTAACTTGGCCAGCGGAAGCATATCATTAGAAGTGATATTTTTTGGTGGCAAGCCTGGAAAAAGAAGCGTGCGTGTCGGGGAAGAAGGTATCAAACTAGAGAGGCCAATCCCTCAGTACTGCCAGAGCCGCTCCATCCAGCTTTGCTGTCCCCCTCTGCCGTGGGGTTTGCCCAGCCTTGAGACAGGCATTTTGGTTTCTTGTATGTCAGAGGAATCCCTTACAACATCCCCTTCATTTCCTTTTAGCATGTTTTTAATACTTTCCTGAAGGCTTTTCCCATAGAGAGTGAAGCAGAGAAGCCATGAGGAAACACCTCCCTTATTCTCAGGTCTGTGGGGTAGTGTTTGCTCCAAACCAAAACTTTTTTAAGCCGTTAATGCTGATATTGTGGTATTATCTTGAAGTTCCTGTGGTAATGTGGGCCTGGGGTAGGTAGTGCTGTACTGACCTTGCAGGTCTACGTGGGCGAGACAGACAAACTGCTGGTGTGGCTCAAAGAGGGTCACACTGGAGCTTGGTGACAAAGCTAGGTCTGCTCTGCTGCTGGCACCGGGTCCAGAGGCTGCTCTAGGATCTTGTATGTTGGCCATTCTCTGTGTGGCAGTTTCTGCCCCATTCTCACAGTGATGAGTTATTTGTTCTGCATTTTCCTCTCGAAAGATTATATTTTAGGGACTTAAACCACATCAAAGGTGTGTGTATGGGTTTGCCAGAAGAACGTCAATGGATGCACTTATCACTCGTCTATCTGTTTCACTGGTGCTTCCCTCCTGGCTCTGTGAGGTGTTGTCATAGGATTTAATTCTTAATTTTCTGTGTTTCTGAAAGGTTGGTGCTTTTATTATCTTATGGCTGACCAAAAGTTGCCTACCTGTCTCCCAGTCTTGAAAAGTGGGGCTGCAGAACTCAAAAAGTGTTCGAAAGTCATGGCTGAAAGATACAGGGCCAGGAAGTATAAAAGAAACGTAGGCTATCAAGAGGTATTAACCAAATCAAAATGGAATGAGGATGGTAGGTGGATGTGTGTCCATCTCATCAGAGTAGGTATCAGAAAGTTGAGGTAGCTTTGCGGGGGAAAAAGTTGCACTGTATTTGTTTGAAAAAGAAAAAGGAATTATCTCACATTGAGCTGGTTATATCAAGGTGAAACTGTAGCATACACAAGGCACGAGGAAAAGTTTCTTTCCAGAGCTTGACAAGATCTGTTCGCTGATTCTTCTCTAGCAGGTTTCTTATAGCTGCCTGGGTGGGTATGGAAGTGATGATTCTCCTTGTCCACTTGGTGGTTTACATGGTAGCAGTTGTCCTGGTGTAAAGTAGCAAAGGATTTTTTATTATTATTATTTTTTTTTACTCAGGTGAATTAAAATTACTGGCCCTTTGTCACTCTTTTTGATGGATCAAGTTGGGATAGACGATTGTTCATGTTTATTATTCATACACAACTTGTATTGCATAGGAAGACACTAAAATCTCCTCCCAGAATAAACTTCCAAACCATTTCAGATAAAGACTATGGCAGCAGATTTATCAGTGACTCAACCGATATATTCTGGTACAAGGTCTTAGATCAATCATTATTTGTTATGGAAATACACAGAAGTGCATGTACACATTTTGTACATGATCATGGACAACACACAAACAGTAAATAAAAGGAGACTGATAAGGATCAAAACGGAACAGAAATTGTAGAGATAGAGGAATGGGTTTGAAAGATTTTCGAAGTTCTCTGCCTCTGTGTTTTCTCTGCTGCTTCTAAGGCATTCACAGGAAAAAGTTACTTTTTTGGGGAGTCCTTGTGTGAACATAAGTTGCTCATAATGTGTGTTTCTGACCAATGTCTCTAAATATGTGGAATGCTAATTGATCTTTTTTCAACTTCTGTAATCACATGGGATTTGGGTTTCCTTTGAAGTCCTTAGTGAAAGTTCAAGTTGGTTTTTATTTACCATAATTTATTTACCTACTTATAACTGTGAAAAAAGGGCACTTCTACCATGATGTCAGGAGGCCAGCCTTCCTCTCTGCTCCCCTCCCACAATGTGGCCATTATATCAACATATGGCAAACATTTCTCCTATTCTGTGTTTACTCCCAGCAGTAAAAATTCAGTAAAAAGCCAAGGGCCTTCCATAGGGAGGGGAAAACTCAACTACAACCTTCAGGACAGGAAAAGCAAATACACTTTTAACAAGAAAATTATTGGGACATTGCTAAATATTTCCAAGAAATAAAATAACAAAGGAGCTTGTATCCAAGAGGAGTCACATATCTTCAGAAAGTATAAGCATCATGGAAAAAAATCCTGAAGGATTATTATTGAAAGGTTAGCTGAAATTAAAAGCATGTTTATGCAGCCAAAGGAGTTTTTGGGCTTTAATTCATTAGCTCAGGTTTCATCTACCAGGATTCCGCCCCCGGCACGTGTAATAAGATTAGTTCATTAATCGTCAAGTCCTTGGGAATTAACATACTGGAGGTGCTTTTCTACCCCTCTGAAAAGTCCCCCTGGAAATATAAACACAGCAGTGATTTTGTTGAACGTGGGATCAGAGTTATCCGTGCCAGGTTTGGCTTGATGAGAACGACTGAATCCTATAAACAAGTGAACAATGGGAGAAACGTATGAAGAAAAAAACCCCTAGTTTTGTCTTTTAGAGTTGTACTGCAATGTTTGGCTGATTACATACGGAAATCCAGTGTATTCACTCTTTTAAAGAAGAAAAAAAGGAAAGAAAGAAAAAAAAAAAAAAGGGAAATATAGAATGGTTTGTTTTACAGGTTAATTTCCCTGGGAGTTCTGCTCCCTACCTGTCACCCCATTAGAAAAGTGGGAAGGAAAGGCTGGGAGGGGACCCGAGCAGCAGCTGGGGATGTGTGTGGTGGGGATGTGTGTGGTGGGGATGTGTGTGGTGGGGATGTCTCCTCAGCCTTGGGGCCAGGCTCCGGTGGAGAGACACCTCAGTGGAGGGGTCAGCAGTGCCGTCCCAGGGTGACACTGCCCTTGCTCACAAGGCAGGGCAGATGGTGGAGTTGCTCCTACAGCTGTCTGAAAGTAGGTGGCCAGCAAGGTGGGAAAAAGGATTTTGGGACTCTCGTTTTCCCTCACTCAGAGCCTAAACAAGGTCAAGGCAAGATATGGCCCAGTCCTTTTCACTGACCGAATGGGAAAGAACCACCTTTGTAATAAGGATTTAAAAATCACTTGGGTCATGCGCCCATTTACGTTGTGCCATGTTGTCATGCAATTTAAGCAGATTAAAAACACATTTAACAAAGTGCAAGGAAGGAAATGCCCTGATCCCAAGTGACAAGGGTCAGAAGTGACATGAATGATTAGGTGCGTTATTGGGTATTTGGATACACCATTGCTAAGTTCTGAGGTTCTTTAAGGATTTTGAAGCAGGGAACTTAAGGCTTGAGACTCTGGACTCATGGGATTTTACCTGCCAGAGGATATTCAGCTTTCCTTTTCTTGTGATTTCTGAATCCATTTTTTTTTCTCTCTGCAATCAGATACAAGCTATTTTGTAATAGAGACATATTTCACTTTTGGAGCTATAGGAAAACATTCCTGATGTTGGCAAAGGAGACCAGGGCAGGATGATTTATGAATAGAAGATTAAAAAGAGGTAAATATGGCTGCTTGGTTTAAAATGACTAAATGGGTACAAGATAACTATCTTCAAACACATAAATACTGGAGAGAAACAGAAATGTCTAGTTTGAGCCACAGAGACAAACCTGTAGGCAGTGGAAGGAAAATAAGTAAAACTCAGGCTGAATTTCAAGAGAAAATGCCTAGTAGTGAGACCTCTCAAAATCTCAAGGTACAACAATGCTCCAGTTGTAATAATATTGTAAAAGTGTCCCAGCACTACACATATTGTAAAGACTGCTGGGGATTTCCCATTTATTATGCCCAGGTGGGATTAAATAACCCAGGCAAAGGAAGGCTTGATTCAGTCCCTGGCCCCTGCGAGGATTTGGAAGGAGGTGCAGGAGCAAATCGGGTAAAACCTCTCAGTGCCAATAAGTGGAGGGAGACAATGACCAAAGGGAAGGTGAATGTGAAATTATCCTATTTGAGCTCAAAGTGCGATCTGAATGGTGAATGCTCTTAATTGAAAGCATGGCTGCTTTCGTAACCCAATACCTCCATTACTATTTTAGGCTGTAATTGTAGCTAATAGAAGGAAATGGATTTATATTTTGCTAGAATGCATTATTTATCAGTAAGAGTTTTAGGGTTCGTGCAGTGTTGCTGTGAGAACCGCTCGATAAAGAGAGTCTGAATAGAATCAGCTAGGCCATATGCACTGGTTTTTTAGGGTGTAAACCCAAAATCCAGAACAAAACAAAACAAAGAGAGGGATAGTTCTGTATCGACATGGCCAAATGAGACTTTGTAAAGGCAGCCAGAAATACAAGGTGAGAGTTTAATCTCACTGTAGGATATACAGCATGTAAACAAGGAAGAGAGGGAGCAGGGAGAGGGCAGAATATGCCAAATGTTCCTAAATCAAGGGGCAATATGTAAAGAAGGACTGAAAAAACAGCAATTGCAGGGGCCCTTTCCAGTTTTACTGGTTGACCAGATCTACCGAGCTGGTGATCAGGCCCTCCTAAGATGATAAAGATCCAGAGAACATTCAGTTTCCTGGAGCAGAATTCTGTACTTATTTCCTTAAAAGAAAAACTTGGTCATAGAATCATAGAATTGCCCCGGTTGGAAGAGACCTTTCGGATCACCCAGTCCAACCATCAACCTAACACTGACAAACACCATCACTAAACCATATCTCTAAGCATCTTTTAAACACCCCTGGGGACAAGGCACTGCAATCCCACCAAGGTGTATCCTTCTGCATTTTAATTCTCTGCCATCCCCTTGCCAGAGAGGGAGCAGTGTGAGGCTACAAATCATGGAGTAACATAGGAAAGCACCGCCGTAACTGTGGTTATCAGGAGATGTTTCTAAGTGAAGGGCACTGGGCTATGAAATAGTCCCTGCAGCACGATGGTGGAATCCCATTGTTTAGGGCTTTTTTTTTTTTTTGGAAAGCGATCTGGACAAAATCCTAGAAAACGTCTTTGAAGACAAACCTGAGCTGGCAGGGAAACGAGACGGATGATCTAACTGGACTTCTCCACCTCCAGTGCTAGCGCTGTCAGCGCGGCGTCCCGGGAGGAACGCGGGGGCCCTGCTGCCTGAGTCACTTCGGGGGGGGGGGGGGGGGGGGGGGGGTCAGAGCCCCAAAAGGCCTCTCCCAGTACTGCCGATGGGACGAGCGTGTCCGTGATTCTGTCCTGTGTAAGAAGTTCTTGCACAACCTGGCCCTTCCATGAGGAAGTCATCCGTCTGCATGAAGAATTAGCCGCGCACATCCTAGGTGCGATTTCTACACAATCCCTGGTTTATTCTTACATTTTTTTGTGGCTGCTGCTTCTTTCAAACACCAACGAAAACAAAGCGAGCTATTTTATATCTTGTTTTTCTTAGTAATTTATGATTAATGGGCTAGATCTTGGAATCCCTACTCGGTTTTCACTTCGTGTTACCCAGGGCTTCTGTTTATTCATGTTTTGTAACAGAAATAATAAGTATTTCCTTTTAGCCCAAGGCACCTAATCAGGATTAGTCCTGGAGCAGAATATTTTGCATTCTTGCGTTCCCGGAGTACCTTGATGTGGAGTTATCTTTTGTCAACTGTAGATTGAATATTCAATTACACTGCTCTTTTTTTTTAAAAAAAAAAAAAGGTATTTTAGGGCCTATCTGATCAACTGATACTGAACACAGTTATTCTCTGTACCTCATTTCGTGGCTGTTGGTCTTCTTACAAGTTCATTAGCTGAAAGTTGATAGTGGGGGAAGAATTTGGTTTGTGAAGCTGCCCCGTTGAGGGGCTGGGTGCTGTTGGTTGCTCTCTAAGCTGAGCAGCAGCCTGCATGTGCCTGGCACACGGGTCATGGGTCTCAGCCCCATGCCGGGCTCAGAGGAGCAACTCATGCTTTTATTGCCCAGTTCATAGGGGTGATAGGGGGGTTTATCTGCAGCACAGGAGTCCCCCTCCTACCTGTTGGCTCTCCCTTTTCTGCAGGCCAATCAGCACTATAATTGTTGCTAAAAGCTGTGATTTATGTACAAAATCAAGGCTTTTTTGAAACAGCATCTCATTTGCGGTTGCTTGAAATAACAGTCTCTCCGTGTATCTCCAGTGGGTGAAGATAAGTGAGTTGGAGGAAGACATGTCAAAGGAAGGCAGTGTGTGTCCTGGGTGCTTCTCAGCCCCTGCCTCCTTATCAAAGCCAAACTGCATTGTAGAGCTTTTCTGCAATTTACAATAATAAGCAGCTTTATTTAAATGTAATTGCTTTAACTGAAAATATCCTAATGTGGGGTTTTTTTGTTCTGTCTGGTGTTTGGAAAAGTCTCCATAGCTTTGAGTCACCTATTTTGAATTTTTAAAAGGTTCATGTCTGGTTCCAGTGCAGACATATTATTACGCATCAAGGTCTTAGTCATTTTGTTCTGCTCCTGCATCCTGGTGTGCTTATTCACTTTGGTTTAGCTGGGTAGGGGAGGGAGGGAAGCTGGAGGGAGTGGGAAGGGTTCAGAGATTGAAGGAAAGGTCCCACTTGCATTTAGAAAAGGTTGGCCTTTACTTTTTTTAAAAAAAAAATATTTTGATTTCATTGACTTACTCTAACTAGTGATATAATTGTGAAAGAAAGTCCAGAAAAACACTGTTTTTTCTAAGGCAGCTTTCTGAGTTCTACACTGTATTAGCAAATCCCATTGAGTTGTAACGTCAGATCTCACCTCTCCAAATAGCTTTTATATTTACAGTGCATTATTTGCTTTCATTTCTATACAAAGGGATTACTTGTTCCTTTTTTATTATTATTATTTTTCCTTTTCCATTACTGTGCCTGTAACGTACTCAGAAAGCTGGGTTGTTACAGTAGTGCTTGGCAGACCTCGCTAGGAACTGAGCAAAACTTCCAATCCCTTGACCTTTGGTTTTCCAAAATTAAAATGTGCAGCAAAAGTGTGTGTGTTAGGCTTACTGCCTAAATACCCCAGCTGATGCTGTGGGGTTTGGGCTGCAGGGAACCTCATTTTCCCCTGCTCTGTTGCCTTTGCTCCCCACCCTTCCTGTCCCAGCTGTGGTCTGTTCGGCCACGCAAGAGATTTTTGAATCAGGGTTCCTGAACCTCCTCTCGACCCTGTGCAGGACTGTACGATGTGAGTCACTTCACCAGTCAGCAGCGTTTGGGCTTGTTTTGCCTGAATATTGGGCAAATGGCATAACTGGGCTCTCTTGGTGGGAGAGCTGTGGTTGCTGGGTCTTCCTGCTCTGGTGAGAGCAGCAATAGGTGACACGGAGGTGACACTGCTCAGCAGGAACTGCCACGGCAGCATCCTTGGGGCAGCCTGTCTACCTGTGTGGCTCCCCGTCACCCTCTCTTCAGGCAGTGGCAAAATTAGTAAGTGTGAAAAAAGAGGATTATTAAACAAAACTAATGCGGCAGGAGGATTTCTACAGGCTGAAGTGAGCACACTGTAAGGAGGAAAAGCACTGGCCAGGTACGAGGAGAGAGCACAGGAAAATGGGGAAGGACACATCTGTAAATTAATGTGAAGAAAGGAAGCAAATTTCTTCTCAGGCTGTTCTGAACACAGCTCTGTTTGCTTGTTGTTGCTTTTACCAACAGGGAAGTCGGCCTTTTAAATCTCTCTCCGGCTGTGCAGGTGGCAGTGTAAGTAGCATAAAACAGAACTTGTCAAATCCAGGAATCTGGCTTGTGGAGAGCAAATCCCAGAAAGAGGGAAGGCAAAAAAAAAAAAAAAAAAAAAAAAAAAGAAAAGAAAAAAGCCCTCAACCCCAAAACAAAACAAAAACATGATACCTAAACCAGACTTCCACTTCTGGGATCAGATCAAAACACCAAAAAGCCCAGAAAGGTTAAAATGAGCTCAACTCAAATTAGTTTATTGTGTTGCATGTTTCTCGAGGCAAAAGAGTTTACTTTGGAATTAAAGCACACACACAAAGCACAGCCCTCGACTGGACATTCGGCGCTAATAGCTTGCAGAGGAGTTCAGGGAAGTTGACTCTAAAAAACAGATGGGTGTCGAGAGGCACCGTTGAGGTCTCCGCATTCCTCCCCGTGTATCGACATGGGGGTGTTGTGCTGAGATGGTCAGAAAATACGCAGCTGCTTGATTCCTCTGCTGAAAGAGCCCTGCACACGTACAGCCACCCAACGCCCTGCAGGGCCCTATGTACCCCATAGCCCCATAGCCCCATAACCCCATAGCCCCATAACCCCATAACTTAGGCTCTGCTGGGGACCAGTCCTGCTGTGAACGTGGGGAGGGCTGGAGGAGAGGAGAGAGAGGGCACTGCAGGGGGCTGGAGACCTCCCTGGGGAAGCAGCGATGAACTGCTCCGGGTGGCTCTTTGGAAGCTTTATGCCTCCATCCGTTCTTGTGGCTGGGGAGACTGTTGTGTGAGAATTCCCCCCAAAAGATTTCTCCCGTGGCATTGGTTGGTAGCATTTTGTAACTTTTTGGCAGGCGGAATCCTGGCTGCAGATAATTTTGCGCAGGAGGCATGAAATTGAAAAATGAATTATGAAAATATTTGCTTTTAAACTTTCAATAAGAGCTTTGGTGTCGTGTTTGGGAATATTTCCTGGTTTATTCCAGCCAGGTTGACATTTTTGTACTTTTCTGGTTCATTCATCTTTTGAGGTGAGATTTGAGGTGTGAGAAGGGCATTTCTTTATGCTGGGGCTGTTCCCTCACAGTCCACCCTCACACATCCTTAGTCAATGGGGAGAGCAAAGGCTGCCATGGTAGGAAAGGATATTGTGCCCCCCTTGCATGGGTCCCCCAAGGAGGCAGATCTGGTGCAACGGGGGCTCAGGAGCCTGCGACACGTGAAATGATGCTTCCAGGTGGGAGCGAAGCCAATGGTCAAACGTTTGGAAACTACTGTCCCCGTGACCCCTGTCTGCAGTAGTAGAAGGTGTTGCCATTCTGAGGAATGGCAAAGGAATGGAGATATTGCCAGCCTTAGATTTCTATTTTGTTTACTTATTTGTAAGGGTGCAGTCTTGGCAATAGGAAAATGCCAATGGCTATTTGTGCAGGAGCTGCTAAGCTCCCTTCCATAGCATCACTGGGCTGTCTGCCCTGAGAAGGGCATTTCTTTCAAGGTCATCTCCTGAGGACCAAGGATTGCTGTGTTCAGATGAGGGACAGAGTCTCTCCTCTCCTCTCCTCCAAGGTTGCTTGGCTGGAAGCACTGAGGGCTTCCCAGTCTGACCGACTGGGAGGGCTGGGGCACAGCGGGTGTGAACGAGAGGACACTATGGAGGGCAGGAAGAGTGGCTGAGGTGGAGAATTGGCTGCTCTTTTATTCTTCTTCTACTGGCCTAGCTCCAAGCTCCTCCTTTACCCCATAATACGACCCAGGACACAGCTCTGGTCCTTTCGGAGAAGGCACAGGTAGGATTACAGGGCTCTCTGGCTGCAATTAGAGACTGGCCATGAAGCCTCTGACACCACTTCCTCGTTGCCCACAGCAGAAACCTCCTTTGCTGCTCCAGCTTCTCCAGGGCTGGGGAGTGCCAGGGCTGAGGCCCGCGCTGGCCGGCAGCGAGAAGGTAGGTCAGGAGCAGGGGGTAAAACGTTGGTTACTTGAAGATGAGTTTAGGAGAAAAAGGGCAGCTTAGAGTCCAAGGAGAAGGTGTCAGAGTGGTGCGATGCTTGAGGAAAGGACAGCTCGGTTTTTCTTAGTTTATTTTCACATTTGACCTTTTGGTTAAAGAGTCCAGTCAGACGAATTTCTTCCAGCATAAAGACAAGACACTGAATTTAATTGACGACTGGCAATGAAAGGTTGTGTTTTTGGACGGGGGATGTGTACTAAGGGAATCTATTCATTAGCTTTAATAATATTCAAAATATCAGCTGCTGCTACTGCTTTATGATTCTGGCTTCCTGTGACCAGTATTCTGTTTGATGGCATTGGACATGTTCCTCACCAGCAGACCCTGAGGTATGGTGGAACAAGGTGGAACTCGCACATGATGAATAGAACCTCCTGGCTTTGCTGTGGCCTCGTATGCCCTTGCCTCTCTTTGCAGTTGGTTGAGGTGTGATGTAGGGCACTAAATCTTTCTGATTTTAGACAGAGTTTGAGGCAAGAGGGGGAAACTACTTGGTTGGGTTTGTTTGTGGTTTTTTCTAAAGGTCTAACTTGAAATAACACAGAGAAGTCAATAGAGTTGTCAGTAGCTACACTGAGGATTATTAATGCCACTTTTGCAGATGAGTGTTGACTGTTTAGGATGGATGCATGGTTAGATCCTCTCCAAACAGCTGAGGTAATATGAAAATTTAAATTCTAACCAGTGGTTTACAGGCTTGGTATTTTCTCCATGCTTGTGCTCCTTGCCTAGGGATTTGGCCCCAGGAAGGGCTGTATTTCTTGACTGTTGTGTCCAGCCCCAATGAAAACAGGAAATCCTTAGAAATCGCAACAAATCCATCCAAATCTCAGCGAGGAATCAAACTGCTGATTCTTCCTAATTGTGTGTTTCTGCTGGAAAAGTGGTCCCTGAAATCAGCCAGAAGTTGATAGAAACGGGTGGACTTGAAGCTACAGACTGGCTTTAGTTGGGCTCCAGGGAGTGAGGAGAAAGAATTTCTTTCTCCTTTACGTGTCTGTTTGCTGTATGTTTGAACTATCTCCATGTGCCATATTGTGGTATCAGGTTTTTTCAATACCTCATTGATTTGAGGGAGGATTTCTGTTTAAAAATCAACAGCCCAGGGTGGCTTGTGAGAAACAGGGAAGGAAAGCCCATTTTGTGTTTTTGTAACATTTGCTAGAATTGGTTAAACAGACACACATCAAAATAAATGCTGTAACCTTTCAATAATGTTTAGTCTCCCCAAGAATGAACATACTGTAAGTATGTGTGTTAAGTATACACCATTAATAGTCTCTGTGACATTTGGGCTGGCTCCACAGGGTAGATGAAGGGCATGCACTGAAAATGGTATCAAAAGGGAAAAATAATCACCTCAAGTCACAGAAATAAAATTTACCAGAAGTTGCAGGAATAAAAATAGGTTATTTGGGTTCCCTTGATTGAATTTGATCTCTGTGATGTCGCCATCAACGGACACAAATTAGGTCCTGTTATAGCCCAGGTTTCTTCTCTGAAGTTGTGACAGGAGTGGGTCCAGGAATTCCTGGAGGAGTGTCACAGATGATGGATAAATTTGGTGTAAGTTAGTGCCATTACTTAAAGGCAGTATTTTTTTTTTTTTTTCTTAAATTCTGTCACTGTTTGTTGGTCTCTTCTGTTTGTAATGGTAGAACTGTAAGCATAAATACCTAAGGACAAATTCCTACTATGGTGGGTCCCCAGCTGGTTCGTTGTGTCATAGCCACCTGATGGTGTGACAGTGGATGCATCCTGTTGCTCAGCAAATGTGTGAGTGATGCTACTCCTCTGCCCTAAAATAATGACAGCAGAGACGTGAGGCTAATGTCAATTAGGTAATTCCATGAATGAAGAATTTTGATGGAGAAGATGATAAAGTCAGTGAAGACTTTCTTGGAGGAGCTGAAACAGGATTTGGAGGAGCTGAAGCAGGAATACAGTCTTGGAGGAGCTGAAACAGGATTTTTTTTTATTGTGGTTGGTTTTTTTCTTTTAGGAATCAGGCTTTACCAGCTCACTGTTGTCTGCAAAACATCTCCTACCCATTGGGGTTTTTTTATGAATGCAATGACACCAGCTAACTACGTGGGTTTATTTCCACTAAGACTGAACCTGAAGAAGACCATGACTTAGCTGAAACTCTGAGCTGTATCAGATTTTGCTTAGGCTCCAAAAAGCTTGGTTATTCCCTTTTTATTACCTTTTCTTGTCTCCCTTTATCTCTCAGTAATAAAAATGGTTATTATTTCTGGACCATGGAGCTAAGAATATTTAAATTGTTTATTGGTATATAAAGGCTGATGTGATTTTTGTGGTGGATCATATCATCCCACAATAAACAGATAAAGTGAGATGGGATACTTCAACCTGGTGGATAATGGTGAGTTTTAACAGAACAAGACTTCCATGTGATGTTCTGAAGACCCCTGAGTTCACCCAGACCTGGCCACAGTTTCCTTTTAAGGCTTCGTGCGGTCTCTGGAGATAAGTCAGGAAGGATGGCTGCAGAGCCTGGAACTTTACAGTGGACATATGTTCAGTCTCAAGAAAATCTGCTCTTCCGTGGTGCAGTGCCCAGCTCTGGGTATAGTTTGGGTGAATGCGGTTGTCATGAGTTTATGTAACTCTCCTGCATCAACTACTTACATCATGCCTTACCCACAAGGTTTGATTTGACAGTTTTCTGTGGCTCTTAACATAAACCGACCTGACAGAGAGGTGCTGCAGGTGAAATCTTAGGGCCTTTCTGGAATACCCTTGGTAGCAGGAGAACTGGGGAGTCAAATGCAGATCTATGAATTTTGTATCACCTTTGCATCAGCTGTGGCCTTGAGGAACGTTCCAGGGTGGACTGGAATAAGCTGAGATGGGAGCAAATCAGGGCATGGCTCAGACAGACCTACATTTTGCAGTGGCTGTGCTGACAGATTGAACTGGTTTTCCAAATGATTTTATCATTGGAGTGACTCAGCATCATTAAACTTGAAAGCAATAGCCAAATTGGTGACCAGAAAGAGAACTTGGGAACCATCACTCAAAGTCTGACAGCCTATAATAAGTCAGAGTGGCATCCAGATGACTCATGGTCTTGCAAGTCTCGAAGCCAATGTTTTTTAAACACAGAAGGGCTTTGGATAAGCTTCTGAACTGGACCCAACCTTCCAATGGTTTGAGGTTCACCTATTGCTATTTTCTGTCTAACACAGGCAAAGGCTTAAATTTAGAAAAAGACCTTAGTGTGTAAACATTAAGCACTTTGTTTAAATATTAAGCATTAAAGTTGCAGGTTGTTTTTTTCACTTGAGCATGGAAATAAGTACCCTGATTTGCAGAGGTGTGGAAGCCAAATCAATTTTGGGACTGGAGTGAGCTCAGCTCATTGCACTTACGATGTGTGTATTGCTTAGAGCTATAACCAAAATGCTTGCAATTTCACTCTGTGCCCTGCAATAGGGATAAAAGAGGTATTATTTGCAATTGTAACATTCCAAGGGTAGGAAATGAAATTGATAACGTCTGATTACGTTTGAATAAGCATATAAGAGGACAAAACCCCAATTCTGTAAAGGCTTTTGTTTGTAAACAAGAGTTTGCATCCTGGGAGTAGCTGCATGAAGCAGCATCATAAGGTATATGTTAATAATGTGCATGTGTCTTTACAGGACTGGTGGTGTAGATTCTCCTTCTGAGAGCCAAACCAGAATGAAATAAAAGCATAGAATTTGCTACTGTGATGTTTGTTTGGGGAAATTTTGGAAAACAAGGAACTATTGTGTAAAATCTTTCTTCTTGTTGAGGCTTGTGGTTTGCCCTCCTCCAACAATTACAGTTTCTCAAGAGCAACCTAAGAATTGTTGAGTAAAGGTCATTTATCGAGTATGGTTTTCCCTAGGATTGCTTTTCGCTCTGGCTGTCACAAAGATTTCATGCCAGAAACTGCCCCAGTTCTTTATAGAAATAAAGGTGCTAATACAGAGCTTGAATGTGGATGTTTGGAGGCAGTTGGCTAGTGAAATGAAAGCATTGTCCACTATGAAAACTAATAGCCTGTTTTAGTGTGTTACCTCCTTGCTTGCCATATTGGTATCCAAAGAGCAATAGCATTTCTACAAATGAAAACAGGAGTGTCAGCCAAATGAATTATCCTCCTTCTTTATTGAAGGTAGCCTCTAGATCTACCTGCTTTGGTTAGATTTGCTGTTTTTTTAGCTGTTTGTTCCACACACTGTTCAGATTCAGTAGGATTTGCCAAGGCAGCCCTTCAAATGCTGCTAGCAGGAGAAAATCTGACAGTGCAATATGTAAAGTACTCAAGAGGACTTTTTTAGCCTCGTGCATTTTCCAGAGGTGCCTTTTCTACCTTGCATCCTCAACAAAATACTTTCCCACAAGTCGTCCTGTCTCCTGCAGTACGACATCCTTCCTACAAACGCCATGGTCTCTCAGTATGTGGGAATGCCCACTAATGAGGGTTGAGTGGGGAGTGAAGTTGTGAGTCAGGGACTCGGATGGCTTCAGGACCGTGTGTCATTAGCTTTGCTGTAACTGGGTTCTCATTCAAATGCATCTTGGGTTGTTGGTGCCTGGACGTCGCTGCCAGCTGATGGTTGTCCAGGCATCCAGGTTGTTTCAGCTCCCTGTGTGGCAGAAGCAAACAAACAAATCCTCTGGTGTTTGGCTGGCTCCGGTTGTTGCACTTTTAGTCAGATTCAGCCAAAAGACTGGTTTCCGTGTCTTTGCCAGTTCTCAGCTGCAGGCATTTCTCAAGGCCTGGACTTCAAGCCTGGTTTGAGGCTGTGGCTATTTGCTTGCCTGTTACGAAAGGCACCTGCACACCTCCAGGAGATCAGAGTGAGCCACATGGACTCCCCAGGAGCTGCACCTTCCGAAGCCTGAAGTCCCACGGCTCCCGTAATAGTCAGGAGGAGGTAGATAAGATGAAGTTTGGCTCCTGCTGCTTTTCCTGGAGGGTGATTCATCATAACCTCCTCTCTGGCTATCCAGGGAACCTGAGGAGGTTAACCAGACAAAGCCATGGATCCACCTGTGTGAATGCCCACCACCACCACGCCTGCAGCAAAACTTCACAGCAGCATTTTGGTGCTCAAAGTGCCCGTGCAAGGTGCTGAGCTGGAGCCGGTGGCCAGGAGAGAGCGGAACACACACTGCAGCTGTCGGGCCTCTACCTATTATGGGGATAAGCCATCAGCTCCTGTCTCCGGGCCTGTCAATCTGGAACCTTTCACCAGCACTAAATTCACTTTAGAAAAATAAAATAGAGAGACAGAGAGATTAGTCAGACTTCTAAAATGCTTCAAGAAACTTTAATGTTATTATCTAAGCAGAAAGATATCCAGCAATTCCTCAGCTATTTAACATAATAGGCAGTTGCTGACAAACGACGTTATCGAGGGTACACTCTTGAGTGAGGAAGAATGATACGATCTTGCTTAAATTGTATTTTAACAAACATGCCTATCTAACAATTAACTGGAGCAATTTTACTCTAATAGATGCTTTTGCTGCTTAATATAGAAATTTACATGTTCATTTGTCGCCCCCAGAGATCACACAGCTGCCAGACTCCGAGCTGCCACCACCCCATTCCTCCCCCTACGACTTGCTCTCAGCTTTGGCTACGAGCACTTCATCTAAACGATGCATTTTAAAATACAAATCCCACTGTTTTCTTGGCCCTCGCGCTGAGCTCCCTGGGCTGTATTTGAAGCAGGCTGCCTGCCAGCCAGACACCCTTACTCACCTAAGCTAATTTTACTCCAGAAGGAGTCGTTCCCCCTCCCTCCTTATCACTGCATTATACGCAATGCTACACATGCTTGGAAAGGGCAATCCTCCTCGCTGGCTTGGCCGTTCTCCCTGTCCCTCCTCTGTGTGGTGGGGCAAGGGCTGTCCTGCCCGGGACCAGCTCTGCAGGGACGCTCTTTTGGGCACCAGGTTGAAAGTTTGCCATCCGATTGACGAGGCATTTCCCAGATAAGGAGCTTACAGTGGGAGGTGGCAACAGGCAATTTGGGCGCTGGCAGCATTTTTCCATTCTCCAGTTACTCTGTAGTTCAGCTTGGGACAGACGCGAGCCTGATGTAATACGCTGTGTGCTATTTCAAGGAAACAGAGTCCATGTCCTTCAGGCCAGCCCTCGGAACGGTTAGTAGATAAGAAATCTCACTCTGAATGTTTCTTACAGTCTCAGATGAGAGAAAGAGGTAATATTTTCTTTTAACTCTGCCAGTGAAATATAGTTGTTTCATCTAAAGCGCTTGAAGTGAGGTGCCCGTAGCTCAGCATTTGATGTGCACACACGTTTTTAGTGTTGAAGTAGCAGAAAGTGGCAGGTGGAAAGGAATTCATGGCTCACAAATTGTGAGTTGTTGGGGAACTGTGAAATCAGTTATCCATAGACTACAATACCAAAAGCCACACAGGGATGCAGGTACTTGGCTCCTTTTGTTTTGGCTTTGGTTTACCTTCAGGTCTCCTCTCTTGTTCTATCATATGGATGAAGGATCTCCTGGCCCAGGTGGTGCCTTTTCTCCCCTGGACACTGTTAGAGGCAGGATACTGAGGAGATGGAGACTGGGTCTGATCATGAGGTTACTGTTATGCAGGAACCAGCAAAACTGTGTTCTTAAGTAACTTATCCAGCAACAAGAAAAAAGCCCAAACTTCTCTCTGAAGTGATTTGTCATGAATAATTCTGTAAGCTATAGACAAAGGGGCATATTCTCCAGTATAAATGGATTTATGTTTTCTAGGGATTTGGCCTAGAGCTTTCTTCTCTGACTTGCATACCATTGTGACAGTTTTGTAAAACATTGTCAAAGATAATTCATTGTGGATTCCCTTGTATTATGATCAGCTGTCCATATCGTAACAAGGAGCATCCAAAAAAGTTATTTCCTCCTCCTCCCCCTTGTTGAGTGATAAACCTCATACCAAAGGTGCCTGCGAGGCTTGGAAGGCCAGAGATTCTGTTCCATTTGGTTTCCCATTCAAAACAAAACCACTTTTACTTAACCATAATCAAGGAGGGAGGCAGCACCACTCCACTTGGCAAACAAACTTATAGTAAGTGCACTAGCTGGAAAAATTTATAGTTTGTTCCTTAAAAATAGCCTGAGTATATTGATAGCAAAGCACAATCTGACTTAAGCTTCCTGCGTGGCAAAGGGAATGAGTAGCCTCCCTAAGTCTAGAGCTGACCTCTCTCCTGCAGTGACAGATGCCTTAATTTATAAATAGGCCTAATTAGAGTCAGGATGATAGAGCTATACAATGATTTTGGGAAACTCCTCCCCTCCCAGAGGAAAGAAATGCACCTTCTGCGATAACTTGTGGGGGATAAGAAGTGATCCCTGGGCTGCTCCAAGGACAGGCAAAACACCATATTTAAATATTTTCAATGCACACCTTTTCCCCAACCTCCTGCAGCCTTTCCAGAGATGAACCAAAATGCCCCTTGCAGAGGACAGTCCCAACTGAGTGCTGCAAATGGAGGTCAGCGTTGGACAACTAACTACCAGAAGGTACCTTAAACCAACGATTTAGGCAAATCTGGAGGTGTTAATGCAGTTAACAGTGGCTGCATGATTGAGGAGGGTGTCTCTGGAAAGCATCTTCCAAACCCCACCCAGAGAGGGAAAAGCAGAGTCTCAGATAATGAGAGACTTGGAAATATTTTCCTCTGCCGAGCATGTGTCCAAAAACTCCTGGAAAAAGGCTCTTGTGAATCTTGCATAGAAAAGATTTCAGCCTGCAGAAGAGCTGACATTTGTCACATGGCTTCTTGTCAGTGCCACCTCGGGAAGTGCCTTCTTCTCAAGATGTGGAGGGCATCAGATTAGACAGCAATTTTTGTGTAGCTCGAAATGAAGCGTTAAATGTAGGCGTTCGGTGCTTTAAAATTAAATGGAGGTAAATTTGGTCTCAAGACTTCACATGGAATGAAAAGTTGAAGCCCATCACTTTGAAAAGTTGGAACTGAAACATTTGGACTCTTTCAAAAGCTTTTGTTTTCTGTTCTTTTTCATCTCTTTTGGCCAAAACTAGTAGCTGAATTTTATATAGCTTCAAGAGAAATTATGAATGGCCCAGAATGTAACTTACATCTTAAAAATCCCAAGAAAACCAAAACAAAATACCAAACCTACCTTAAAACAAATGCCCTCAGATGTAGCTGCTTCTGAGAGCAGGCAATGTGAGAGATAACTGCCAAGGTTATGATTTTCTAGTGTTTTCAGTATAACTTTTTTTTTCAGCTACTCATGCAGGCTGAAATTTTTCCTGCTGGTTCATCTTTTAAAACATTTGAGCCAAAGTAGTCTTCTCTTTCCAGGAACAAATTGGGAGGAAATTATGTTGTATTACCCATTTAAAAAAAAAAAAAAAACCAAACAAACTCACAGCTGTTTCGATGTGAAACTCTGAAACATCCACACAAAAAGACCTGGTATTTGTTGATAGGACACGGAGGCCTCTCTCTGCTGATGTGCATTTTGCTGGTACTAAATTTGCAGCTAATTCTCTCTCTGACTGGGCACGTTGCATGGTTTTGGAGCCCCTGCTTCAGAACTATCAGTGCAGGGAAGAGGAAGAGCCTCCTGTCTGTGCTCATGTGCCAAAAATAGAGCTTCATTTTGCTGCCCACCCCAGTTCATCCCCGGAGCAAGGATCTGTGCCCTGAGCAGCATGTGATAAAGGAGCATGTGATGATAGTGTGGGGGATATTGTTGTAGTGCATGTGCACATGGGGAACAAATTTTGATTGCACAATCGAGCATAATTCAGGGATTTCCTAATCACTGAAATCTTGACTCTGCAACCTTATGAATTTTCTTCCATCTGTGGTGGTGTAATTCATTGCTATAATTGCAACAGATGGCTGGGGTTTTTTTTAAACCATGATACTGCAAAAAACTGAAATAGTAAAAAATTGAGAGTCTTGGCATCTATGACGTTATACACTGTGTGAAGTGTCAGATTCTGACACAAATATCCATTTGGTGTTACTGGGCTAAAAAATGTGGTTTTCTTAATCAATATTATAAAAGTCCCTGCTAATATTTGTTGATAGCTCACAGCTGCTTTCTCCTGGGTAGCAGTTGGGTAGTAGCCACTTGTCACTGTAATAACTCTTACAGCTCTGCCATGGCAGCTTCTTGGGGATGTGTCACCATCCTTAGCCTGCCTACACTCAGCCTGAGACACAGCACAAGTGATGGGAAGGTATAATCCTGTCTTCTTGCAGGCTGTGAGCAAAGGGTAGGTGATAGCAGTTTGGAGAAAGGAAAGGCAACTTTCCCCCAAAATCTTTGGCTTAAGTCTTTGTACATTGTGAACCCAGTATTTTAGAGGAGATTTAAGTTACCTTTTCAGAAAGCTTCAATTTCTGTAGACCTCTGCCATTCCTGGCTTCACAGCACCAGGTATGTCAAAAGGTCATGTCAGAGGCTGTTTTGATGTCATCAGAGTTCAGCCCAATGCAAGGTGTAAATCCTAGGAAAGGCTTCCTGCCCTCCTTCGAATTTTGAAGGGTTTTGGAGAGCCTAGAGCAGAGGCAGCAAAACATCTGAATTTTTGGGAGACTCTTCCAACAAATCTCTGAACTTTTGCAGGGATTGTAAGTGATCTCGGGAAAATGTCAGAGTTTATTTAATTTGATGTTGGGATGAGCAAACTGGAGAAAACTCGAGAATGAAGGTGGGGAACAACCTCTCACTCCCCAGTGTTGGAAAGAAATGTTTCTGCTTCCAAGTGATGTCTGCCCATCGTAATTATCTTTAAAACACACTTGGCAAGTTATGCAGAAAGGGGCTGCATTTTAGCTTTGCAGAGCAATTATCTAGAAGTGATGCATTGGTTCAAAGTTGTCTTTGTGTCCCCGGTTATTCTGAAGTCTCGTAGGTAGACACTACATGGGGTAGTAGAGCATGTGGAGAAATGTGTTGGTAGACATTTAGTAGCTGAAGGAGAATATTACCAATGTTAAAAGCAAAACCAGATTTGTTCATAGAACGTGATGTGCTGAACCCTGCTCAGTGGGAAGGCAGGTGAAAAGTTTTGTCTGGTCCAACCTCAAGATCATGACAGTCTGAGAAGCAGCACAGGCAGCAAAAGAGGCCGTGGTGAGAGACCAGTAAGGACCAATCTTGACACCCTTGTAGCTGCCCAGCTTCACTGTGTGCTGTGATGCTGTAGGATGATCGAGCATGCTCTACTCTGCTTTAGTGAGACCCCACCTGGAGTACTGTGTCCAGCTCTGGGGTCCTTAACATAGAAAAGACATAGACCTGTTGTAACGGGTCCAGTGGAAGGCCATGAAGGTGATCGAAGGGATGGAGCAACTCTTCTATGAGGACAGGTTGAAAGAGCTGGGGTTGTTCAGCCTGGAGAAGAGAAGGCTCCGGGGAGATGTCACAGCAGCCTTCCAAAATCTGAAGGGAGCTACAGGAGAGACGGAGAGGGGCTCTTTGTCAGGGAGTGCAGTGACAGGACAAGGGGTAATAGTTTTAAATTGGAAGATGGGAGATTTAGATTAGACACCAGAAAGAAATTCTTTACCAGGGGGTGGTGAGGCACTGGAACAGGTTGCCCAGAGAAGCTGTGGCTGCCCCATCCCTGGAGGGGTTCGAGGCCAGGTTGGAGGGGGCTTGGAGCAACCTGGTCTGGTGGGAGGTGGCCCTGCCCAGGGCAGGGGGGTTAGAACTGGATGGTCTTTAAGGTCCCTTACAACCCAAACCATTCTATGATTCTTTGGACTCTTTGCATTTCGGGTACTTATTTGGGGATTTGGTGGTCTAGTGGCAGCTTTTTTGACTGTTTTGTTTTTCAAGGAACAAAACCCATATATCAACTGGGAAGACTCATAGGTCTGTGCTACTGTAGATTTTGCTGATCATCTTGTGTTTCTCTTGTATGAAAGTTTTTGAGAACCATCATGCAGAGGTCAGAGAAACTTTGGGATAAGGTGTAGTGCTTTTCTAATTCTTGTCTACTGCTCATAGAGCATGCTACAACTGCAGAGAATAATGTCATAAAGCTAACGTTATTATTTTCATTGTATTTTTTTTTCACTTAATACAATCCCTTGAATTTGTAATTGAGGCTGCCCGTGACATCCTTTTAATCTAGTAATGGTATAACTCTATAAGAGTCTATTTGAAATGTCAGCATTAGGGAGGGAAAGCGACCTGAATAGCCGGAAAATGTGCTCATCCCTAATGCAATTATTAGTACTTTTAAATAACTTGTTCTAAAAGAGGGAGAATGAGTTGCTGACTGCACATTCAAAGTTTTTCCCCCACCTTGGGATCCATTTTCATCCCTGGTGGAGGTGTGGAAGAAAGGAAGCCAAACCAATGACATAGCTTCTGCCTTTAGCCCTTGCTAGAAAAACATCCTGCTCACTTAATGTCCTCTGCAGCAATCGCTTCACTGGCCGCAGCCCAGAAAACCTTCCTTCTAATGCCAGAGTCTCCTGCATAACAATAGCTGAGGTTGGTGACAGCCACTAGTGAGGTATGGCTCTGACTCACACTTCATGTTTGAGCTGCTTCCTCCTGCACACCCACCTCAAAACACGGCCGTGGAGCAGGGCCCCCCGGTGCCTTCATCCTCTTGGTCCTGCCTGGAGCCCATCCCAGCATTGTCGCCTGCTTCTGGGGCTGCTCCTGCACTTTTTCCTTCTTGGTTTCTCACGTCCCTTCTGGACACCTCAATACACCCTCCATAGTCTCTGGTGGAACAGCTAGACCGATGGCACTCAAAGGTGCACACCTGAATAGCTCTTTGGTGCGGGGCAGGGTGAGGGGTTGGTTGCATTGCTTGTGCTCTCTGTTTGCATGAGGGTTGGGATCCAAGGTGGTGGGTTCAGCTGGAGCTGCCCCGCACCCTCTTCCCTCCCTCTGTCTCCTTTGGGTGCTGCTCTGAAAACCTGGGGATGGAGTACTTCTCCTCATATGTTGATTTTTTTGAAGTCAGTTAAGAAGCACAGGAGGAAATCAGTAATGGTAGACTGTTAGGATTATTTTGGAACGATGTTTTATTCTCTTAGTCAACTATAATGGGACTGCAGGAGGCTTTATGATAAGCTGTAAAAACTCACTGCTGACTGTGGTGGTTTAATGGTCACAGGGACTTTCAAAAAAGAATATGGTTTATTTTTATGTAGCATCATTTTTAAAAAAAAGTCAGGAAGTATTTTACAGGGAGGAGGTAAAATAGGCAATGAATGCTTCCAGGAGCTGGAAGCTGCTTTGGAGGGAGAAAGGGCAAA
This sequence comes from Scolopax mira, assembly GCA_004320125.1. Lineage (NCBI taxonomy): Eukaryota > Metazoa > Chordata > Aves > Charadriiformes > Scolopacidae > Scolopax > Scolopax mira. Next base: position 208,258 of record BJBW01000329.1, on the reverse strand, counting down.
GTGGTGTATAAAGAAGAACAAGGTACCATTTACAAGTGGGAAGGGTGAGGGGAGAGAATGGAAAGTGAGAGTAATGGGAGAAGGAAAATCAATGTGGAGGAGTTGGACAGTACGAGAGGGGAAGGATGCAATTATAGAAAGGGAAAGAAGAGGGGAGGCGAGTGTTACATTTGGGGTAGATGTGAAGGAACAGTTTTTGGCAAGAGGGGAGAGTGGTGGGTTTAGTGGGAGGTGGCTGCTGAGAGGGCAAGGGCTGTGAGAGGAGGGCTGGTGGCTGGGCGAGATGTTTGCCTGACTGAATCAGTGGGTTTCTGTGCTTCTCCAGGAGGTGATGGTTGTACCCTGGTATGTGATTGCTGTGAATTTAAGGAAACCTGATTCCAATATTAAGTTCACCAGTCATGCCACTAGTTTGTGCACAGGAACACTCTTTCCAAAGATGGTCTCTGTATGGGATTTGCATCGAAAGAAAAGTTGTGAAGCAGAAACACCCTCAGGCATACCAAGCATCCAAACTCCTCACTCAATGTTACTACCCAAAGTTAGCAGTGTCAGAGACAGTCCATTTTGGTTTTAATTCTGAGTGATTATATGGCTTCTGCCACATGCCCTGTGATGGCAAACCTTGAAGAAATGTGAGAACCCACCTAAGTTCTCCTACTTGTCTTCAGAATAGACTGAGAAAGTAGTTCGTAATCCCGTTGATGACTGAGGGCATGTGTCCCTAAACACAAAGGCTTGGCATGTAACAGGATGAGAAGAGCATAAAGACACATGGTACCTCTGGGGTGGCACCTCCTGCTCTTCCTACTGAGGAAGGAATCTCCCAACATCATTTTACAGTCGGCATCCAACAACCAATCTGAAGTCCAACAACCAATCTGAAGTCCAACACCAGAGTATTTCAGCTGCGATCTGTGTCCACTCCTGTTAAAAGCTTGTTGTTAAGCCTTAATAATGCTATCCCCATCTCAGAGACCTCACAGAGATGTAGAGGTAGGGAGGTCTGCACCCACTGACAAATTGGGACAAGAAATAATTTCCCTTTCTATAAACAATGCAAGTGAGTGAATTTTATGCAGATGAAGTATTTGGTTTGAAAGAACAGCACAATAAAAACCCTCAAACAAACAAATCTCCCCAAAAAACAGGTTGGTTCATGACAGGACCAGGAAGTAGTGATAGAAAAATAAAAATACCAAAGAACCTGAAGGCTGAAGAGCTTTTATTCCTTGTTCTGAAGAAGAGTAGTGTAGATATAATGGTCTCAGGAGGAAGGATACAAGCAACAGAAGTAATTATAGTAAACTGTGCAGAAAATTAGCCTTTCTGAATGGGGTTATGTCTTGACCATTTGTCAGTGAATAATCTTAGCTTTTCCTTTGCATCCTCCCAGTCAGCATTTTCTATAGAGTGAAATCCTTGAAAGCCTGAAGCTTTCCTTGGGGGGTGGCAATTCCCCCAACTCCTGCCCTCCCCAGCTCCCTGCCTTGAGGAGCCTCAGGTGGGGACAGAGGTGGGTGGACAAGGGCTGCTCTTCATGGGAGCCTCAGATGTCGAGTTGTGGTGCAGAATGGAAATGCCACTGCGGATTCCATTCAGTGTCTTTTTGCCTGAGATGAACCACTGAAAAAACCTCATATATATCCAAGAGAGAAGTACTCCATGGCTCTGACCTGCTTCCTCCCCGGGTGTGTGTGCTGCCTACCGTAGACATTAGGGCTCTAAAGGCTTATTATCAAACCAATTCTGCTCTTACCGAGACCGGAGAGACCAGGCGTACGCCTTGAAAGACTTTAAATCTTGCCCCTCCCTGATGATTTGCAAAGTTTAATTTCTGTAATGGGCTCCGGTGACAGAGGCATTCACTGTTTTTCCAACAGGAATTGCTGAATGTATGAATGACTCATTCTGTAGGCGGGAGATATAATGGCAGCCTTCGATATCCTGATCTAAGGGTGGGGAGGTTGTGTAGGAGGGGAGGAATGGGGTACACTTTAAGTTAAATTATCTACCTTGCTTTCCCTTCATCAGGCAGCCCCTCCTTCTCTCAAAGTCCCTTCCTGGCCTGGTATCAGGATAATGCTCAAAGAGGGAAAGGGAAGGCTGAGGGACCTCCTGTGGGAGATGAAGTTTATAATATATGCATTTGCCTGGAAATGCCATAAGAAATTAATATTTGTTACAGAAACATTGGGACTCCATTAATATTTTAATATTAAATGAATATTTAATTTGAAAGCTTTGATTTGAAAGTGAATAAGACAGCCATGACATGAACAGTTGTGCTGTTCCTGTTAAGAAATGTTAATGATTTATTGACAATGTCGGTAGCAATAACTTTACAATGCTTCAGTTACATAATGCCTTTGAAATACTGGTAAAGTGATTACTGAGAACAAAAAGCAGCCTGGCTTCAGCAGCCCTTTTGGGAAGGACTTAAGTTAGAGAAAAAAAAAGTGTGATTTCCTCGAGAAAGAGGATCCCACCAAGTTCCCCAGAGTCAAGCCGGCTGGGGCATTGGGTGGCCACCCTTTCCCCAACATCAGCCTCTTAACACCAGTTTTGGCCATCTCACTTGGCTGAGGTGCCCCAAGCCAAGAGGCTGCTCTGGCTGTGGCTCCTGAAGAGTGAGGCTGAACCTGGAGGGGCTGAGAGCTTCCCAGAGCCAGGCTTCTCTACCAGCTTTGCACAGTGGCTCCTGCTGTGGACCTTGGCTTTTACAGCCGAAACCATCTTGCTCCAGGGTTTCTTATGGCTCTTCTGGCTGAAGATGACTCAAGGGGATCTGATCATTTTCATGCCTTCAGTAATCTTCAACATGAAAACCATCTTAATCACTCCAGCAGGTTTATTTTGTACATTTTAAAGGGTTGTTGAAGCCATACCTGTAGTTTCTGAGAGCTCTCAGGGTTTTACTGTAGGCTGTGAAAGCAATGAGGGAACAGAGGAGAGCAAACAAGTCTGTCGCCTCATGAGCATCCTGAGTTTAGTCTGAAATTGCAGCTGAAACTGGAAGTCCTTGGCTGAGTGTGGCTCCAGTGAACCTGAACTAGATGCCTACAGCCTGTAGGGCATCAGTTCTGAAGGACTGTCTGCCCATATTTTTTTAAACCCTTGAAAACTCTTAGAAAAAGCTCTTCTCTGCTGAATAAATAGGGTTGTGGAATATTTTTTTTGACATGGTCTGTTACCCATTAGCTCAGAACAAGGAAAATTCATCTAAAAAATAATTAAAGAGACACTTTGGCATGGTGTCTTAAAAGCTGTACCATGCTGTAGGTTCCCAGTTCCAGAAATGTGTTTCTTCTTAAGGCCAATCTTTGCACAAAATTAAGAGAAAAATGAAACCTAAATTCACAATGTGACCCAATCTAAACAAACAGAGAGTGTTTTTCTTCCTTTTTTTTCTTTTTCCCTTTTTCCCCTCTCTCTCTCTTAATTTCATGCCATTGTTACAATCAGTCCTATTTAAAAGTAAGTCAGTGTAACAAGGAAACAAAAACCCAATATAGGATGCAGTTTAAAGTACTGGTTCTTGAGCCTGATAATCTTTCTCATTTTTCAATTGCATTTTTCTGATGGCAGTCTTGGTGAATTTAGGGTTGGCAAAAGATTCTAGACATAGAAGGATGGAGGCTTGAACTTGTATAATAAATGTCAGCACATGTTTTTGTCTGCTGTACCTCTGCCCTGATCTCTCTGCTGCCTCTTGGTCCCTTCAGGTGGATTCTAGATGAGGTTTTGAGAAGTAAAGGCTCAGGAGATCCTCCAAAAAATCCTGTCATGGAAGGCAATCAAAAAGGATCAGGTCAACCTGACAACCATGGCCATACTTGACAAGGCTGGGAAAAGAGCAGCGACCAGTGCAGCCTTGCAGAAACTTAGCAATTGAATATGTGAACATCAACTCCTATTTAAATCTTTCACTTCCACATAATCGGAAAGGAAGGCACCAACACATGGATATAGCTCTTGATTTTGGTTGATTTGCCCCAACCTATCCAATGGGGCTCATCATCCCGCTTACCTTTAGCAAGAAAGCTGCCAGCTTTCTTCTTTCCCCACAGAGTAGTTGCTATAAACTCCACGTACAGCTATTCCTATTAAAAACTGGCAATACTTTACTTGCCACAAAGCATGCACTGTTTTGGAGCACATGATATTTTGAAGGCTGAAATACTATGCATTCTCCTAACAAAGTTGATTTCATTTATGAACAAAAAGCCTCCCTATTTTTCATAGTAACTGTTCGGTAAACTATTTTGACAACAACTCAACTCTGATCAGATTAAAATTAGTCCAGTCTTTTTTTTTTTAGTGATGAACTGAGTTGAAAAGATTTTGGTATCCTAGAAAGAGTCACTAACTTTTCTGGGCAGGTCCTATAGCGTTTAATAGCAAAGGGTACCTTCTTGTATAAATATTGTGAACTATGGAATTTAATGAGATTTGTATTGCACTATAGAAATGTACTTTAGAGAATTAATTTTGAAGTCTGTAGGTTTAAATGCATTCTAAAAATAGTATTGAATATATACAGGGCTTTGTGCTTCTATGCCTATTTAGTTTTGGAGAATGTTTTCATGTATTATTTGGGTTTTCATTTGATGCCCTTTTCTTTTTCCTCGTTCTTTTTTAAAGCATTGATGGCAAAGGAATGAAAGGAGGCTATTTTTTGCTACAGGATAAATTTTGATATTTTCATTCCAGTTTTTGCCTCCTGAGGAATTTTCTATTTTCTTGAGATTCTTAACCAGGTCATTCACGTACTCATCGGTGTAATTACCTGCTTGAGCAGGGTATCTGGGCTGCCGTTTCGACAGCCCCGTCCAATCCTGCTCACACATCTACTCCTGCAATAACAGGCAGTTTTAAAATCAGGGTACAGGAAATATCCTCCAATACAAACAAGGCGATAGTTTTCTCTGCAGCTTTCAGAGCTGTCCATATGATGTTGTCTGGTTTTCTATGCGAGTGGGCAAACAGGGTTTGACACTCAATAGCAAGCTGTGCTGCATCAGAGGGATCCGTGACGTAGCACTGGAGAACCGGGTACCACCTCAAAGAGCAAAAGGAATTTCTGGAAATCCTGTTAAATGCATTAACAATGAGCTTGGGGATAAAGTCAAAACCCTGCTTAGACATTACGATTGAGAGTTGCCATACAACTATAGACAGTGGTGGGTCTTGGCTGAAAATGTATTTATACATTGAGACAGATAGAGATGGATTTCACTAGTTTAAATGCAGCTTTAGTGCAGACGAAAGCAGTAGGGGATGGAGGGGAAAGCACAGGCTGCCACCACCCTCACATATGGCAATTGTTTTCTATAATGCTTGCTATATTGTATTTACTTCATGCAGTGACATATCACAGAAAGCCACCGATGCCAAATTCTTCACAAAAAAATACCCAACAACCTGCAGCTCTTACTGAGGGCTATCCTCCAATTTATTTGTGTTTTCTTGATGGTTTGATTTTTCCTTCTGCTTTTCATCTGTCTGGTTTCTATTTCCACTCTTTCTGTTCTTTCCTTCTCGGTTTTGTTTTGTCTTGTTTTGGTTTTTTACTGTATTTGAGGAATCTCAGTTGCACTGAGAAGCCTGGGAGGTATGAGTGGAATGTTTTGATTTAATACATCCTTGCCTGAACTTCCTTTTGACAAATCAATATCTGTGGGTTCTGGGGGCAGAGTGTTGGGGGCAGAGGAAGATGAAGCAGCTGGGGTGCGAGGCTGGGATAAGGATGAGGAAGCCTCACGGCACGGCCGGGATCGGGAAGGGAGGACTCTGGAGCACTTGCTTCAGGTGCAAGGGGGTGACAGGTAAAGTTACAAGATTTTTCAAATTCTGGAGCTAAACACAACTGGAAAGAATAGATCTATCTTGCAGGCGATCATCTTGCTCTGCGATGCCAGATCCCACCTGCCTTGCTCTGAACCTGAGGTTTAAGGTATAATCTGCAGTTTGGCAGAGGTTGGTTGTTGTGTTTCAACCCACGTAGGCTCCCGTGTCCGTTTTGGAGCAGAAGTTTGACTGCTGATTTATGGGTGATCTGGAGGACCCAGGTCTGGGTGAGGACCAGATGCCTGTTGAGGCTTTGGGAACGGTCGAGTCAGGGACTTGAGCTGGGCCCTGTGTGCTGTGCAGACAGGACAAACTGCTAAATTCCATCGTGCTGCTGAAGGCTGTGACGGCCTGGCTGGGAGGGTTCCCCGCTTGGCTCCATACCTTGTGTGCATGGGACTCTGCAGCTGTGTTTTTCAAATGCCATTCAAATGAAAGCAGAAAGGGGAAATCCCGTTTCACTGGGAATAGCTCTCAAACGCAAGAGAGCAGCTTTTCCTCCGAATTCTGTCTTTTGGCTTTCTTGCTGCAGAATGACACAGAGTGTCTTTCTCTTGATCAATTTGTTTATCATTTGCTTGATTATCTTCTTCAATAGCAAGATGTGACAGGTTTCTCTTGTTAATCCTGTTAGTACTGGCATTGGAGCGGAAATTTAGTTTAGGAAAAACATTTGGGTATGTTAAACTTTCTTGTGGATGATGCCTGTGAATACCAAAACATGGCCTGATATGTTTGAATTTTCTAGATGATTCCTGAGCCATGAATTTCCATCTGTCTGAGTCCTGCTCTTTGTCTCTCTCCCCCTGCATCCTTGCGTGCCAGCACCAGACTTTCCTTCTGGCTTTCAGAGCAGCTCGTGTGGCTCTTCTGATGCAGTACCACACTGCTCTGACTACACTTGGGGGGACATGAGAGCCACAAGCAGAGCCCCCATCACCCAGGTCCACCTCCTGGACCCACCTCTCCCCCAGGGGCCAATGCCACCCTGCCCTCGGGAGCCCACCCTGGCTGCCCCACCATTTCTCCTGTATTCCTCCTTCAGGACGGCTGATAATGACCTCTCTCTTTAATGTTTTAAAAGTGATGTATAGCTAGAGGAAAACGTCAGAGCAGAGCACTAGAAGACTGATGACCTCCCATGTATCTTCTGAACAGGTACCCAGCCAGCAGAGGCCCCACATGCCTCTCTGCAGCAGCCCCCCTCCCCTCTCTGCACCCACACATGCTATTTATCTTGTAGGGAAAACATTAGTAGGGCTGAAGAGGATAGTTTAGGCTCCAGAGCTCACCCAGTCCTTGACCTCTCGGCTGAGACTTGCCAATGGGGCGGTGAGTAATTAACAGCAACTGCAGTGGTGTGTTCTGTGTTGTGGATATATGCCGCTTTGGCTGGAAGGTATCTGCTAAAGTACCATGCCTTTATAAAGGCAGGGGACCCCTGTGTAACAAGCAAGCCCCCATTTTTCTGTCTTTGAGTTGTTTGACTGTCTGGTGCTGTCTGATAAGCCTTCGGTTCAGTGATACAATCTTTTCTCCTCCCGATTTGGTCTTGTCTGTTTTGGCAGCTTGTGTAGCTCTGCACGTCCCAGAGATGGATGTGAGGTGGCCCTGGTGGATGTCAGGGTGAGCTTGTGGCTCCTGCCATGGATACAGCTCTCCTGAGTCACAGGCTGCAGCCCGGACAAACTGAAAATGCTCAGGGGTGAATAAAGCAGTGGCCCTGTGCAGTCCTCCTCCTCCTGTTGGTCATCAACCAACTACAGGTATTTCTAATCACTAGGAGATGCAAGTTTTTCCCTTCCTGGTCAGTTGACAGCTTGTCTTGTTCACCTTTCCTTCCCAACCAGGTCTAATTCTCTTCCCCAGCACTTGACCCAACCCCAGAAATACCAGAAGATATATAACCTTTGGGTGAGATGGTTTGGGAACCTCATAACACATCTTACATTCTGGAAAATCAAGGTATCTCCTTGTGTCCTCACCTGGGTTTTGCCTGTTTTCCAGGAACAACATTTGATAGTTCCTTCTCTTGGCCCCTCAGAAATTCTTCATTGGGCAAGAAGTACGGAAACAATAAAAATGGTTGTGCAGTTCTGGGTTTCAGCATCTTACTTTCATCTAAGAATCAGAAATCTCTGGGTGAACAGACTTTTAAGAGTCATCATTTCAATCTCCTTAAATGAGAGGGGAAAGTGCAGCAGAGAGTTTTTGTGTTCTTGCTGGGGTTTTAAACCTGTCCTAAAGGGACAGGGGTCTCCAAGCAGGATTTTGCCCCAAGCAGGGGCAGTGCTAGGGAGGGTGCTGGGAGCTTGGTCCCGCCATGGGTGCAGAGGGGAGGCCCTTGGCCACCCTGGCAGTGTGGGGATGACTGGACATGGTGTTGTGGGCACTTCTGAGACCCGGGAGGTCCTTCCTTCTCTTGGTATCTTTTGCTTTAGGCTGTGATTTTGCTGCCCCCATCAGTCTGCTGGGTTAGGAACCTGCCTCCTTTGCCTGTGTGGTGCTCTCCTGGGTTGGGACGTGGCCCTCAGAGTGAGGGGTAAAGGACCTGGCCTCCAAGTTTCCCTGTGAGACCTACTAGGGCTGCTCACAATAAGCCTTCTCCATCCTCATGTCTGCATCTTGGATCCCAGTGAGGTCTTGGAGTGGTGGCTGGGCACCAGGTAGGTGAGGTCTCTAGTTGTTTTTCTCTTCACGCCTGAACCAGGATTTCATCTGGGTACTTCATCCCCAACACCCAGAATTACAGTACACAGTCCAAATTAAAATGGACCCATGGAATTAATCAGCATTTACATGGTTTAATTGAAGGGGAAGAATGTGCCCCATTGCTTACATCATCTACTGTATCTTTTTGCTTTCACCACAGTGTTGTAAAACAGAGATTTTTGCCACACCCCCAAGAATGTATTTCAAGAATGTGGTGAAAAATACAAAGAATACGTAACTTTTCTGGAAATACGATACTTCATGAGGGAAATTTGAAGGATAAAGTAACAGAGTTCCAGGCAAAAAGGCATCAGTATTGTTAGGAAATACGGCTCTCTGCAGGGCAAAAAAGAGTGATATGCCAGGTTTAAATAGGAATTTATAGCCACTGACTGCAAATTACCATATAAAATTACTGATACCTTCATAAAGCCATCAATTACATGTTTAGCCTTGATTGTCATTTATTGCACTTCTTAATTGTTCAGTAAACTTTTCTGGATTAAATGGTGTACTTCAAATTGACATGAAGCTGTTTTATTGAGGTAAATTAACATAGTGTGTGTTTTACGTCTGGGACAACTGGGGAACCAGCAGGAAAAGAGTCTCTTCTCCAGTGGTAAGAGCTGGTGTTCTGATTTCTTCTCGAGTTAGCAGAGCTGTATGGAATTATGAGTATGCAGGCAATAGTTAGAAAGGACTCTTAAAAAATCAGAATTGTTTTTGTGGGGAGTGCGGCAGATTTTTAATCGTTCATGCTTTTTAAAATAGGAGGAGGAAGGACAGATAGAGAAAACATTTTAAAAATTGGCAAATTTACACTGCGTCCAAATTAGGTCTTGTGTTAAATCTTTTCCGAGACAGAACATGTCTGATATTTTTTATTGTTGGTTTTTCAGCTATTAGCATTTCTGCATTTTCTTGGGCTCACAAGGAGCTGTAGCAATGTTCCACCTAACTCAACTGCTGCCTCATCATTGTGACACCAAGCGAGTGGCTCTGTCTGTCTCCTGTGAGGTGCTGGACTTCATGGGATTCACATCCCAGAATGCCCAAATTCCCTTTTTTCTTTGAAGCTATTCTCGGCAATTTGGGGTTTATTCCTTGCTGTTCTGTGGAGGCAGCGTGATTCCTATCATACCATTGTTGATTGCATAAAATATTCCCTGAATCCAACACATTTCATTAAAATCTGGTGTCTGGGCCCTGTCTGATTTTGAACAAAGTAGCTCTTGGATTGTATCTCAGCGATCCTCAACCCAAGCCAAGTTGGGAGAGATTTGATTGGGATATCGGTGAGGGGTAAACACCATGCAGACCTCTGCTGTGATTGATGGAGTCGTGCACAGTGAGGACAAATATGTACAAATACTTGCCCAAAATAGTAGGGCCTCAATTCAGCTGTAACTGGCAGACTCTTCAGCTCGACTTTCAAGAAACATTGTTTTTAATTGACCTTCATGTGAGTCATTTGAAAAGCCAAGGCTGCTTTTTTACAAGGAGAGATTCAAGCCGTGGAATCTCCCATCGTATGTAAAATTAGTAATTTTACTGTACCATGAGTGATTAAACCTGACCCCCAGGGAGCCAAAAATAATGCTCTGCGACTTCCTTGCCTAATTAACACAGAACAAATGTGAAAATGTGTACATTACAGTAAATTGTGTGTTAATTGGCCTTAGAGAAATACAAAGTATGAGGAAGAAATGGGCATATAATTTCAAACATATTTGAGAGGTTTTTCAGTCTGCTTGCAAATAGCAGGAAAAAAAAGTCAAAATTTGACAAAACCATTATTTGTTATGATTTATTCACTCAGCTCTAGTCTTGAACCTGGGAGTTATTGGCAGCTTCAGCTAAGATTCCTGCTGAGTATTTCTACTTATAATGACTGCATATAGCATGTAGCTCAATGCTATTTTTTTGGCATAATATCATAAATATCTATTTTAATTCTTGTCTCTATATGTGTATCTAGGGTTTGGTGCTTTTTTATTTTTTTTTTCCCTTTTTCTTGTGAAAATACCTCTCGATGCAGGACAATATCCTGCTCCCTTTACTTAGGAGAATACTCCACTCGAGTTCAACAGGAGGATTATTCTCCTTGGGTAGAACCCCCCCTGCCAGAAGGCCCGTACATCACTTAAGTATTGGCTTAAGCGGAGAATAAATGTCCATCTGTGCAGGGTAGAATTTCATCTGTTGTCAGGGAAGTTAGATCTGACCCACAGACTTAAGGAATCCTAGATTTACTCACCATTCCTAAAATCACATCTCTTCCACTCTCTGTTCTTTCTCACTCAGGAGTTTATGGATCACATTTTCTTTATGCCTTTGCTATATCTTAGAAATAAAACTGCTCGAAGATGTAGTTTGTGCTCAGGAGGTAAATGCCAGCTTTTCATACTCTCTCCTATCTTCTGTGGGTACAGAAAGCTGAGCTTTGGGTTTTTCCTTTGTAGCAAGAATGCCCCAGAACTTGTGACTGGAGTTGCAGTCTGATGCATTGAAGTGTTGCGTTTTGGTCACAGTGAAACCCTTTCTTTTGCCAGGAATATTGTAAGAGATAGAAGGTCAAATATGTTCAAAATGCGATGGTGCAGCGCCATCACATTGAGATGTTACAATAATTTGCTTTGATGATTTCTGCCAAATCATAATGTCCCTAAGAAATACTGTGATTTCACATAATTAGCTTTTTCCACTGGAAAAACTGGAACCCACATTATTTAAGTTAAAGAGCCTGGTCTTCCAGATTTGACTTGGGCAAAGTTCCTGGTGACTTTGGGGGAGCTGTCAAGTGGGGAAAACAGTGTCCCCTACAGCAGGACTCTTCCTGGCTTAGCACTTATTTGAAGTTGAACAGATTTACTTTGATTTTTTTTTTTGTTTGATTTGCATTGTCCTCTCCATGTTAAATTAGAATAGTAAAGTGCTCAGATCTTACTTTGTTTCTGCTGAGCAGGCACGTACGCAAAAGTCTCTTTTTTGCATCCCTCTGAATTCTTTGGGACATTTATGGGAGTTTATACCCTGGTATAGTTTGTTTCCTAACTAACAGTTTCCTTTTAGTTGTCGAGAGGCTTAATTGCTTTGAGGTTGTCTATTAAAAATTTTGTAGATGTTGCCAGTATTTTGTGTCTTTCTTGTAAGTGGAGCTGCTGTGGAGGGACGGGCATCTGGTGGGAGAGGGGTTGAGCCACCCTAGTTCTTCTTGACTTCTGGTGGGATTTGGGGGATATATCCAACATCTCTGAAAACGCCAACTGTACATTCTTGAGTGTTTGCAAATTAGTAAGGAACTGGAAAAACATCTCCCAGAAGTCTTGCAAGCATGCAACTGCTCTTTCTTGTTGAAAAATTTACTTTCATTTATTTTATCATGTGTATTTGAAGCGTAAGTAGTTACAATGAACTCACAGTAACAGGGGACTCTGCAAAAGCAGCAAGGTTACAGTCCCAAGAAAACTCTCCTGCGTGATTGCTGTTAAAAGTTGATAGGGAAGTAAGGTGTGACAGTCGTTAGTTTTGAGGAGGGAGAAGAGGATATTGTGGGTTACTGGGTTTGTGACTGAATTTCCTGTGATTTAACTTGGTTCTGTTGGACTTCTGAGTGGAATAGTGGGCTGGAGATTCACAGTATGCTACTGCTAAGTCATTTCCACTTATTAAGTACTTAGAAAAATCCTTTTTGTTGCCATCAGGGGGAGCTTTTGAGATCTTTCAAGAGTGCAAAAAAAATATTAAAAAAAAAAAAAAAAGAAAGGAGGAAAAAAAGAAACGTCCCAGCTCAGAAAGAGAGATCTACAAACCAGCAAGCAGCCAGAATCTTACCTGTGGCTACAACTAAGCCAAGGAAACCAGGGGAGCTGAATTCCTTAGACTGAAAAATTAGCAATATTGAGAGAGGATTTTTTGATTCAATCCACCAATAAAATTAATATTTTTTTTTTATTATTATTTAAAAAAAAAACAGGAGTCTTTGGAGCATTCAAAAGCCAAACCCTGCTTTGTTGCTACAGCTTCTGGAAGGCAAATGCTCTTCAAAAAGCTTCTCTCCTTTTAGCTCCTGATGATTCGATGGGGACCTTTGATGCAACATTTGGATTAGCTGCACACAACTGCTCTGAGGGGGACCACAAAAGGGGGAGCTTGGCTGATTGCATAACTTTAAGAAAATAATAAGAGGAAAAGAAGGAATTAGGAAAAGAGAGAGAGAGTGAGAAAGAAAGAGAGAAAGAGAGAGAGAAAGAAAGAGAGAGAGAAAGAAAGAGAAAGGAAGAAGGAAGGAAAGAAAGAAGGAAAGAAAGAAAGAAGGAAGGAAAGAAGGAGAGAAAGAAAGCAATTAAAAAAATATCTGAGACTCAAGTTTCAAGACTCTTTATGTGCTGCAGAGAAGCATAAGGTTTACCAGCAAAGTGCAACGGGGAGTCTGAGAGGAGAAATAGCTTTCTCTTTTGCCAAGAAAAAAAAAAAAAAGGAATGTGTGTTTTGGACTGGACTGAGAAAGAAAGCTGGGGAGATTGCAAAAAGGGGGATGCAGGATTTTTGTCACATTGATCCATTCATCTTTATTGCCTTCTTTGAAAAATAAATAAGGGGGGAAAGTCATAGGGGGAAAGAGGAAGAGAGGAAAAGAAGGGGGAAAAAGAAAACAGCAAAAGTGTTTGAACCTCTGGAGCTATCTGCTCCTTCAAGCTGATTGATTAGTCATGATCCCTGCAGTTTTAATGGGAATCATTCAATTGGGAAGGTGGAGCACCCTAGAGTAGATTAGCATATTCTTGTTTACTCATCTTCTGAGGGGCTTTTTCTCTTTTCTTTCATTTTGTGGAGAAGAAGGGAGGGGGGGAGGTTGGGGGGAAGGAGGGGGTTGTGGCTTATGTTATAAAGGAGGCCAAAAAAATAAATAGATTAGAGCATCTTTTGGGGGGAGGGAAATCAGTGGGTCTGAGCCTTGGAGAAAGCTGGGGGGGGGAGTTGTTTTGTTTTTTTGGTTTGTTTTGTGTGTGTGTGAGAGTGTGTGTGTGTGTTTTTTTTAAGAAGAAAAAAATAAAGGGAAGAAAATCCAGCAGAGAAAAGAAGAGAGAGGAATTCCAGCTGTGGAGGAATAGAGGAGAAGAAGACAGATAGAGGAGGAAGAACAGAGAAATACATTTCAACCAAGGAGGAGTTTTGATTTATTTTATTTTTATTTGTTTTAAGGGAAAAAAAAATATCTATAAGCAGGAAAAAAGAAAGAAAGAAAAAGAAAAAAAGAAAAGAAAAAGCAACTGAGAAGGGTTATAAAAAGAGCAAATACCAAGAAGGGTGAACAAGAGAAGAAAGTCAAGGCAAGGAGGAGCCCAAAGCTGGCAGATCGGGAGGATTTGCAGGGGAGAAGGGGGGGGAAGATTGGAAATGCAGCTCTGGAGTTTGCTGCTGCCTCTCGCGCTTCTCTGTACAGCCCTAGCCAGTGGACCCGAATGTGGGATGGACGAGCGCTCCCGCAGGGCAAGAAGGGACACCAGGCACAGCCGCCAGCTCCGCTACACGGCCCCGGGCACCTGTGCCACCAGGTTAGCCCGAGGAAGGCGCTCCACTGCTGGGCTGGAGCCTGGGCATGTCCCCCGCAGGAGGCAACAGCGGGAGGTAAAGGACGAAGAGGAGTCCCTTACCCCGAGCAGGGCGCTCTATTTCAGTGGCCAAGGTGATCAGCTGCGGCTGAAGGCAGATATTGAGCTGCCCCGAGATGCCTTCACTTTGCAAGTGTGGTTGAAAGCTGAAGGAGGACAGAGATCTCCGACTGTCATTGCAGGTAGGTAGCTCGGCGTGCCTGGGGCTGCAGCATCCCTTTTACGTTTCAGGAGCCGGCGGAACAGCCAGCTGTAGGCGTGCGTGT
>BJBW01000329.1:144017-193799 GCA_004320125.1 Scolopax mira | reverse complement strand
TATAGGAGATGTGTGTGTACATTTACATGTGCCCGTGTGCCTTTGCAACGTCCGTATGGATGCGAGTGCCCCTGGAAACGTGCTCGGGTGCCTTTTATTATATAGAGAGAGTTGGTGAAATACCGGAGCTCGGCAAACTGTCTGAAAGTATATGCTGGCAGAAAAAGTTATGTAAACTTTTGCGTAGGGAAATGGCAGTATCCTGGGGAGTTTCTTTATTTCTCCGTGTACGGATTGAAGTGCAGCCGGGAGAGAGGGCTCTTATGGTGGGTTTTTACCTAGTTTTCAGGTCAGAAAACTGTAAACACAGCATTTGAAAGTAGCTTGTGTGTATGTATGAAAACAAATGCATGTGGCTGCAAAGAAACGCATATCTGAGGTCCTCCTATGATTTCCTTAATTTTATGAGCTTTTTAGTGTTATTTCACTGGTACCTTTTTAGATGCAATCTTAAGAGTGTGGTTTCCAAAAAGCTATAAAGGAACTTTTGGCTATTGTGAAACCTCAAATGAATCAAATGAGTTTGTAAAGTTCCCAACCCCTTGACGCTCGGCGAGGGCTGCAGCTGGAGGATGTGTGGAGTATTTTTGTCTCCCCTTAGCAATGGCAAGTGTAACACAAACGACTGTAAGGTCAAATAGCCCTATAAAATCATTTAGTACTCAAAGCAGCTACCAGTCTAAGCCGTCCGAGCTGAACAATAATGAGGAATATTGCACTTTTCTTATTTAAATTTTATGAACCCATCATGAATTTGGGTCCTTTTTCCCCCGCGGGGGGGAATTGGCTCCCTCTCCCCCCTCCCTCCCGCCACCTCTCCCCGCTTTAGTGATAAAGTGCAGCGAAGTTGTCATGAAATTGGATACTTTTCGGAGGGTTACAAACCCTTATAAATGTCGCCACATCCATCTTTGCTCTGAAGGAAGTCATAGAAAATGGAAATGCCCTTAAAAAAAAAAAAAAAAAAGAAAACAAGTCAGAAAGAGAAACGGGGGGGGGGGGGGGGGAGGAAGGGGGGGAGGAGGAAGACATGTTTTACAGTTCTTTTGGCAAGGAGATTCCCTGAAAGTACGAAGTTTCCATGTCCTAGGATGCCTTAAAGAGACAGAGAGGATTTCCCCTTTCCCTTTAACTGGACTCACTTCCTACCAGAAGGCAGCAGCTGCTGGTGCTGCTGGTTGGGCGGCTGCTCCCCAGCCCCGCTCTCCTCTCCCGGCCACCCCACCGTCCCCTCCAGCTCCCCTGCCCCATCCCTGCCCAACTGTCCTCTCCCGGGAAAGTTGCTTTGTCCTAAAGGAAAACACAAACTGAGATGAACTCGGCAGTGCCTTTCCTTAACTTTCCCAGCTGCTCTGCTCGCCCTGAGGAGGGGGACACAGGGGGGGTGTGTGGCTGCGGGGTGGGCAGGGGATGCCAGGCTGGTCCCTTGTGTCTGCAGTAGGACGGGCAGATGAGTGATTTCATAAGTTAAACAGATTAGTACTTGCTTTATTTCCTCTGGCTTTGTCATACTCCGCTTTCCTGGTTCCCAATCTTAACTTGAACCCCAGGGCTCAAAGGGCTTCCCTTTCAAGTTGGGAAGGGTGGAATTTGGGTTTACAGCGGCAAAACTCAGTCGTCGTATTTTTTGACGTGTTTAATCCAACACCTAAGACCCCGTGTTTGTCTTTGGTGCAAGTATCTCTCCTTCACACAACAGGGAACCTAAACAAACACACACAAAGATCATTTGTAGTAAAATACTTTAATTGGATGGGGGAGGTTGGGTTGTTGCCTGTATAAAAAACACTTGACCCATTTTATGCATGGAAATCACATTCCTCTGTGAAAAATGAAAAGAAATGCCCCAGTTTAGCACCGTTGAGCTTATAGCTCAGCTTGGGAGGACTTTGCGATTTTTATTTTTATTTTGAAGCTCCCCTTCTCCCCCCCCCCCCCCCCTCCCCCCCCCCCCCGCGNNGCCCCCCCTCCCCCCCCCCCCCCCCCTTGCACGCACGCACTGCTGAAGAGGAGCCAGGTTTGGCTCTGTGTGTAAACACCTGGATGGGGTCCAAGAGGAACTCACTCGGAGTATCCTCCGCACACCCCAGCCTCCCAGACCTGCAGCAAGCTTAGGGAGAGATTACGCTTCCCTCAATGAGGAAATCAAGGGTTCTGGCTGCCAAAACTCTTGGCTTTCTCATTTTCACTGTTTTGGGATGTGACAGACTCGGGAGCCCTGTTCTGCTGTTGAAGTCGCATCTGTAGGACCCCACTGAAATCAAGAGCCCTTCTGGGTGTTTTGGGGGGGTGGTGGCAGGGGGTGGGGGGCAGGGACTGTCTCAAACTTGCTGACGGTGCCAGAAGTGAGTTTCTCCTCAACTTCCATCCCAGCTGCTATGTGGGAAATGGTGTGACCGTATAGATCTGAGGGAAAGGGGAGGATTGAGTGAAAGACACCTCTTTTTCGGAGTCCTCCTTGTATCTTCATCTACTTTCTGCCTCCACCCTCTGCCTGTGCTGACTGCTCCCCTTCCATCCCCCCTTGCTGGCATGTAAGTAGTCACGGCAAGTCGTATCGGAGCCGTGTAAGTCGTGTGCTTATAGGGGAAGCCTGTTTGTGTCTGTTAAAAATCTCCTGTAGGACCCAAGTTGTTATCAGCTTCCACGCCTGAGCCCTGATATAACGGAGCTCTTCTGCTAATCCAGGCTACAGGAGTTTCTGTTTCTGTCTGGAGCCAACTCTCCTTACGTCACCCTCTGCTGCAGTATTCAATTTGTTTTCGTAAATGGCTAATTTTACAGCTGTTAAGTGTGTTCGTCGTCGTGCCGGGCCATGCCCCGTCGCTGGTGACGGGCAGTTCTCAGTGCCAGGCTATGCCAATTTTCACCCTGGTTGGCAGTGATGTTATTGCTGCCCTGCTTGACTTCCCCTGATATCTGTTCTGGCATTTGTCAGGGGAAAGCTGTCGGGAAACTCGATGTCTGACCCATTGAATCCGCGTTACGCAAAAGCTCGGGAAGGTTTGGGAAGCGGGGCTGTGCTCCCGATGTGCAGCCCCAGGCTCGTGCGTAACTCACCTCCCTCCCCCGGGCCACACAGTTCTTGGACAAACGCTCCTTGGATGTGTGTACCTACCACCCAGTACAGTACATCCCTCCTGCAAACACACACGTGTGCACATGGTATTAATCATTCAGGGTTGCGCGCTTTCCCCCTGACGAGCCTTTTGAATGCGTCTCTGGTTGTGAAGGAAGGAGTTAAGGTCCAGCCCGGGGTGAGGGAACACTCATGCCATGCAAAAGAAGACGCTTCAAAGCATCGTTGACCTTGCTTCTCTTGTAATCAAAGATATTTCGGATCTACTGTGGAAATGCAACTCCATCCTAAGAAACAGGATCCTCCTGAGTCCCTGTCAGTGTGTTTTCTGGTCTATGGCTCCGGAGCGGGGTAGCTCATGTTTTCACAGGAGTGAGATGTTGACTCTTTACTGGCTGGGAGCGGGATGAATGATTGGAGTAAGAAGGCGTGTCTGCTCTGAAGAGTGAAAGTTATTTGTGTTTTGGTTTGTTGGCTTTTTTTTCCCCTTCCTTGTCTCATTCTCCTCTGTCTCTCTATTCCTCTGCCTGCCAACAAAGAGCATGATCCCAGCTTAATAACGCTTCATATGTAAGGGAGTGCCTATGTTTTCCCAACTTCAGTCCTTGGTGAACATAAAACTGCAGCAGAATCCAAAGGGAAAGAAATGCCAACATCAGCACAGTGGAGCTCACTTAAAGCCACAGCTCTTGCATGCAAGAGACTGAGAAACATCTGTGTCAGGGTCCAATAATTGGGCAATTATAAAGATATGTAATTGACACTGTGAAAGTCTGTTCCCTCCATAGGGTTTAAGAATATATGTTTACTTTGGGGCCTTAATTTGGTTCCCTTCTGAAGGTTTGGAGTCCGATATTGAATTAATACACTTCAGGTAGAATCGGTGAGCTGGATTCTTTCCCCAGAGCTGATCCTTGTAGAGGATGTGTTGGGAACTTGAGGATTTCTTCAACAGAGGGTTCACTCTGAGATACACTGGCAGGAAAAGAATCGGTAATGCAGTATTTTTTTGTCTTCAACAGCCTGTTGTATTCTAATTGCATAAATTGTCTTATTTTGATGTGTAATGAAATGCTAGGATGAAGGACTGTAGAGTAAGTCAAGTGGAAAGCCAGTAGTTCTGTCATTTAATTAGTGCTGGCACATGCCAGGTTCCATGGTGATGGGCAAAGTGGAGTAATGGCTGGACCAAAGCGACAGGAGCTGGAACACCTGCCCAGGATGCTCCTTCAGGGTGACAAGCCTCCAATACCCCATTGCTGAAGGCTACAGGTACCTGTGTGGTTCTGACTGCCCTGCAGATGGATTCAAATGATAGACCACTTCATGAGTATGGATCTGGATGAGGCATGACTAATAGGCCACTGAAAAACTATGGTATAGCTTGTCATTTACTAAATATTTGCTTTTGAACAGCACATTTCCTTCAGCCTTCAAGAGTCAGAAGGTGGAGCAGAAAAAGAACCTTTCTTTCCATCAGTCTTCCTATTTTGACCAGTCTTTTGACCACTGGAGTCAGACCAGCACAGTTGGAAGAAAGTTGTGGTTGTTTTCTTAAAGCACTTACACGTAGGCTGCTCTAATTAATAAAATGTAATAAAAAGGAGATGGAAATTTGGCTCTGTGTGTGAAGGATGGTACATTTAGATTCCTAAATGAGGTATGGCCGTCTCTTGTAGGCACAGAGTTGTGTCTCAGACTGAGCTCACCTCTCCAAGCTTCATTTCAGCCCAATTTATTCCAAACCAGCCTGTTTCAGTTAGAAAAACTCACGTGAGGCAGAAAGCAAGGCGAGGGGATGGTGTCTGGAGAGGGGGCAGGAGCAGGGCTTTCCTCAGGGATTTGTGGAGCCATCTGGAGAAGCACAGAGCAGAGCTGCAGCGGGAGGGCCTCTGTGGTGAGGGCAAGAGGGAACCCTTGGACAGCCTTTGCAGGCGAAGCCATCGTGGAAAGACAGGCTCGGTCGTTGATTCAGATGCCGGAAAGGTTTTCACATCAGGTTGAATCTGCTCTCCGGGTCCCCACGTCACCTCTCTGCGTGGTGCCAGGGGAGCATTGCAGGTGGCCAAGGGGATCTTGGCCACCCCAAGCGGAGGCGAAGTTGCCCACCATCAGCCCCAGCCACACGTGGCACAGTGAGGGATGTGCTTAAATCCCAAATCCCAGAGGTCTCCCAGCACTGGAGCAGCTGGGAGGAGTGACGCTGGCTCCCGGGGGACCCTAATCCCAAACACCCCCACAAAGGTAGGTGCCTCTCACCTTTCTCATGAAGAATGGGACAGGTTTACTCTTTCAAGGAGGCCTCGGAGTCTGGTGGTGCTGTGCCCATGAGCTTGATGTGTTCATCAGCCCTTGCCAAGGGCGGGAGAGATCCTTGGCTGGAAGCGCCCGTCGGTGAAGAGCTGAAGTGCTGGTGGGCACCTCCCTGGTGACTGGGACCCGACCCTGGTGCAAGGCAGCAGGGGCACGTCAGCTGGGTGGAGCAGGGATTTTTGGGTGGAGAAGTGCCTTCTTTGGAGCCCAGGTCTGGCTGGATCAGGACAGAGGTGCCAGGCTCCTCAGGTCTGTCGCAAGAGAAGTGCAGCCACAACCCCCGCCTGAGGAACTCTTAACACAAAAACACTGCAGGACCAATGGCTTTTAGGTGCTCTCAAGACCAGGGGATTAACTGAGCGTTTTCTCCTTGGATTTCCATTGCTCATGCTGGCCTGAGCCAGAAAAAAAGAGCCAAAATATAGTGGCTTTTTTCAAAAAGACATATTGAAAAAACAAAAATAAACCCTTCTGTGGCTGGGGTCAGCTGAAATGTTCCCATATAATAGTTTTGCTTCCAATTTTAGCCATTGTTTTTTCAGCTCCTCTTTTCTATTCTCTGATAGAAATTATAGGAGCAGAAACAGAGAAGGGACCACCTGGGTTGGCAAATTCAGTCCCCTGCAGTGTCAGGGATATAACAGCAGATAATTAGTCCAAACATTCACAGAATATCCACTTTGTAGGTTCTGATATAGCACAGGCCACAGAAAATTTCCCAGTGCTCTACTATAAACCCAAGATCTTTAGCTAAGACCAAGAGTCACCACAGTATAATGTAAGGCAGGAAAAGCGAAGGACAGATTGACAAAATCTTAAGTACCTAAATCCAAAGCACTGGTTTAGGAAAGTGTTAACTATGAGAAAGAAAAACATTTGCTGGTAAAAGATATCAGCTTTCTTATTTTCAGAAAGTTAAAAAAGAATCAGGTGTTTTGACAGTTATTAAACTTCTATTGAAATTTTAATTTAGAATATTTGCCAAAACTGATCCTTTCCCACAGATAGTCTGTTTTGATTAATTTCCCTTTTTCCTGAGAAAAATATTTTATCAAACATTTCCCACCCTTCTCTGGTCTTAGTCTGTGTGGCAGTTCCTACATCCCATCATACTAAGAATAAACGCATTCCCTGTATTACATTTCTTACTTCTTCAAATTTTATAGTCTAGATGAGTTTGAAAATGGATGGGAAAAGTCTTGTTTGATCAAAATCCTCTACATTTTCTGTCAAGTAGATCACATAGTCTAATATCATCTTTGTCTTCATTTAATCTCCTCTCTCATTTCTACCAATTTGTTCATCTAGTAGTGTCTTTACATGGTCAGTACATATTACTTTTTCTCTTTCTAAATATGCAAAATATATTGGACTTTTCTGTTTCCTAGGTTCTGGGCATTTGCTTCATGCATTGTTCTGAGCACAGAATTGACTGTGCCGTCCTTTTTGTTTTTTTCTTTGGTTTTTTTTTCCCCAAAATGAGACTTCTATAAATGAAGGTGTACCTTTCTTCTGACCCTATACTTCGGTTGCTCTGTGGGCATTTCCCTACATTGAGGTAGCTGTCATCTGGATACAATTCTTAGTTTTATTTTGGTTTGCTGTGGAGAAGGCTGGATTGTTTTTTTGCTAATTTCTCCTTGTCCCTATGTTTCTCTTCATTTTCTCTGGTGTGAGCCTGCACATATACACACAATTTCCAGAGCACCTTTGATTTTTTTCCCAGATCAATAGAGCATTTAAACTCCAATGATCAAGGAAGTACAGCTTGTTTATTTCCCCACATATTCTGACACAAATGGCAGATCTTGTAAACTGCTTTGATTTGATACTAGTGCCTATTACAAAGTTTACTCTCCCCAAAGCCATCCATGAAGTCAAAGTACTCTTACTCTGAACATGAGCAGAGCAGAACTCAAAAAGGCGAGTTAGAAAGAGAAAAACAGTATCTTATCCCAGAATTTTGCTTTCTACTGTCCTGGTTCGTAGTGATCAGAACAATTTGCTTAGTTGAGGACTGATCAACACCCATAAGGTTGCCAGCACCAAGGGAGGGTGCAATATGTATCATAGTTAAAACTGTGAACAAATACAAGTCAGATTATCCCTTGGTGAGAATGAGGCTGGATTCGTGATCTTAGATGTATGCAGGCAGAATGGATTTGATCCTAAACCTGTTCAAGATCATGACAAAATACCATTGACTTGGCTGACACTGGCTCTGATTTCAGAGAGTCTTCTGCATCCCACCTCTACAGCCTGAGACCTTCCATAGTCCTTGCTTTAACATCCTTTATTTTCCTGTCCTTTCTTACTTTGGATACAAGAGAAAAATTGCGAAGCCGTAACGTCAGAGAAGTTGGCCAGGGGAAGGGGACATGTTTATTTTAGTTGTTTCTGCTATACGCCAAATCCCACTTTGGCCTCTGTCTCCTTCAACCTTTCTCTTCTTTTTTTCCAGTGTTAAAACAAGCACTTATTCAAAACACGCTGTCCGCGTTTCTGTTTTACTGGTGATGTAAGTGTGGAACTTTCCCATCCAATCCCTCCACCCTCTCTTATCACCATCCTGGTCTCAGTTCTTACTCTACTATCTTGTGTCCTCGATTCCCCCATCTTTCCCTTCTTCCTGCTCCTCACAGTTGCTGGTTTCCTCCTGTGCCAGGGTAACCCTGCGCTCGCCGTAGTTCTCCTCTCCTTTTGCTGCGGGAGGATGGTGTCCCTTCCTTGTAGACCAAGAGTGGCCATCAGGTTGGTGGCTTCAGACAGCTCATGTTGGAAGTGCTCTGGGAACAGAGGGTAAGCAGGCGGTGTGTTTGTGTGCTTAGTCAGGCATATGCTCATGCATATTTTCCAGGAATCATTGATATTGTTCTGTTTAATATCCATCCTCGCCGTACACAAACAAGGAGCGAGCGGTTGTTCTCACACAGAGGGAGAGAGGGTGAAGTGAAACTGAGAAGCATCTGGAATTGGCCTGGTGAAGCAGCATCTGAGAGATATGATACCAGTTCATGAAAGCAAAAGAATTGCTGTGTTAGAGAAGAAAACCACTCTGTTCTTTGCTGATTAACTCCTGGGGTCTGGTAGGCTTTCCTTGAGTCTTCCTTTTGAGTGATACTTAGGGCTCTTTTATCTCTACTCTTTCCTCCCCTCTGCTGTGTTTTTCCTCCTTTTCCTTATCTAATTTATTGTCTCTTTATTTGCTTTAAATCACTTTCCCATATGGATTTCTCTCCTCTGACCCATCTTCCCCTCCCTCATCTGATTCCCGGGAGTCTTCTGTCGTCATGGAATTGGGAGAAGAGCAGCCCTGTTCCCGAGCATCAGCTGCAGGCTTCTTTCCTCCTTCTCTTTCTTCCTTGCCTGTTCTCTGCTGTTAGTGTTGGAAGCATACTCACAAAGATCATCCATTGGATTGAGGAAAGAGATCTTATCACAGTTATTTTGTTTGTTTTATTTAAGACAGGGAAAGAAATGGAAAGGAAAGGCCTTCACTGTTACCAGTGCTACTTAGTTTTGAATGTAGGGTTTTTTCCCTCCTGTTCTGATGTATCCTAATACGGTTATTTTCGTTTATCATAGCAGTAAGACTGTGGTTTTGTAGTCCCAATAGCTGTCTCGAAACATCCTGCTGATGGTGGTGATAAGTTTCTCGGGCATGAGAGAACATTGCCCTTAAAATCAGGGAAACTGAGGAACTGAGGATGCTCTGATTTGACCAAGATTTGGCAGCATGTTGGTGACAGAGGTAGAAATAAATCCCAGCAGGCTTGGCCTTTCGTTAAACTCTTGGGTTTTTTTAGGGATGGCGATAGTTATTCCTCAGCTGGGGTTGTTTTCCATGTGAAGTCAACACACCTTAATTCCTGTAGGACATTTCCTTGGAGCTGCTGCTGGTTCTTCGCTGGCTAATTGTTGTACTGAGCTGATGGTGGTTATGAAGCCTTTTACCAGGTTTCCTTCACAGGCTGCTGAAAGCACTGGTGACACAGGGAGCGGGTGAAGAAGGCAACTGGCATTTGTGACATGAGCTCTTTCGAGATGGCAGAAAATCAGGTGGTCTGGAATTAATATTAACCTAGACGTGCTGGTGAGGCTTGAACCAGCATGAATTATTGTATTTCTCAAATGGAACAGCGAATGCAGCCCATAATGGGAGAGAAAAGCAAATATCACTGAAGCCCCTTAGTTTGGAGTGCTCTTATTTGAATTCAAATACTTTGACATTTTTGATACGCCTGCACATTGATTAATATATTGACTTGCTGAAACAGCTTGTAAAATATGTGAATTGTATCTGCTAAGCATGTTCCTAGGAAATACTGAAAATCTGTCTCTGGATATCTCAGGTTATTAATTAAAGGCAAAAATGACTCCTTTCCCCTGTAGTTAAATATGAAGCAGGTGAGTGGTTGCAGAAGAGACTCTGCAAACAGCATATTAGTGCCCCAGGCTGTTTTGGGGAGGGATCATCATCTAGTGTACGCTTTTATGGCTAAAGAACCCGTGTTTCTGTCAGGAACATCACCAGGGAGGCTGTACATCATACCATCCACACAATTTTGTTCTCAGCTCAGCAGCATCTCTGCTTGTACAGGCTGAGGTGCTGAGGCTGGAATCTGGAGCTCGCATTTCTGCTGTCATACATGGCATCCGTCCTGTGGATAAACAGAGCAGCCTTCTGAGGTCAAAACAGCACCTTTCACCAGTGATAATTTAATGGGAATTCTTTTCAGTGTAAAGACAGACAAGAATTGGAAGTCTCCTGTGCGGTAGCTCATGAATGGAGATGTTCAGGCAGAAAAGGAGTACCGGGAGAAAAAGCAAATGTTAACTAAAGGCATTACGCACACGATTTTGAAACATGTACTTGGCAGAGGGAAGGGTGAGCAGTACAAGCCAGATTCTGCTGTTGAACACACCAATGTAAACCTAGAGTAACTCCTTTGGAGAGGAAACTAAGGGGGCTGCTCCAGACCCACGAACATGTCGAATCTGAGGCAGAGACGATGTGTGCAATGGGGAAAATGAACAAGCTGAGAAGTGGATGTCATGGAGAACAACCTCCAACCACCGTCACCGCCGTCGATGGTTTCATTTGGGCGTGTAATGGTTATGGTGATGCAGTGGGAAACATTTGTACAATGTGGGGTTGTTTGTACTTTTTGGAGCGTTTTCTGCATATACCTATCGTAATCCCTCTAGACTGTAAAATTAGGCCATATACCGTTTGTACAGTGAGCCCTTTGTGTTTCCGGCAACAAACACTTCTGAACTCTGCTCTCCAGCCTTGTGGCCCCAAATTCCTTCACCTCCTCCCAGACCATCCCACCTCCAGCAATAATATCCCCTCTTCTGTTTATAAACAAACACCCTCAGAGGAAGTTCAGAGGAAGAAAAGTTACTTAATGAAAATCAACCATGCACTCAGGTCCAGGCTGTGGGTTGGAGCCAGCAGGGTTGCTGGATGTTTCCTACTCTGCATCTGCTGTAGGAGTTTCTTTGGTGAGATGTCTGCCTGTCTGTCTAACTACATGTCCTTCTCGTCTTTTCCCTTCGTCATGGAAGATATGAAAAAAGAGAGAATAAAGTTATAGTCGCAATTTGCTTTAAGTTCGTCATGGACGGTATTTGGGAACCCCATGCACTCGAGCAAGGAGTCTAGCTTCAATGAACTTGTAGAATTTCTTCTTGATAAATACACTGTCTTTGTCTCTTTTTTTTTCTTTTTCTTTTTTTTTTTGTTTGTTTGTTTTAAACACTGAAATCTAGATTCTGGCTCCTGGCAAAACTGTTGCTCTTGAGTTGCGCAAAGGCTGTAAAAGGACTAAAATAGCCCAAAGGATAATTGTCCTACTATAGTCTGAAGCACGAGGCTGATCCATCTGGTGTTGCACAGCACTCAGAACCACCAGCTTGAGGAGATAGGAGAGAGCAGGACCCAGGGACCACAAGGCTGTGTCATCAGCATGAGCTCTGGAGTGAGGGACAGATAGTCATGGTCATGGTGCTGTCAGCTGGAAAACACAAAGTGCTTTAACTTTCTCCAGAGGTTCCCCCAAACCCCCTACAGCACAGGGGGAACCCACGAAATAGTCCATTTTCTGGTGGCTGCTCCTAGGTAGTGCCTTTAGTGTTATTACATTGGTGGTCTCAAGTAGGAGGTGAGGGAATTACACGTTTCCTTCCAGGAGACACCAGGATCCTCTAAAAAGCCCTTCTGACTAGTCAAAATGGGTAAATCATCAAATAAGAAAAGTTCTGGGAGTGACAGTCCAGGCTGTGGTTCCTCACTTGTGCAGAGTTGTGGTATGAATGGTGCTCATGTCACCATCCAGGGCTCACACTCTTCCATAAGGAGTGTCTTCAGAAATTGGGAATAAGGGAGTTTTTATAGATACAATAGATAAGAAAGTTGTGGCCCCACTTCTGTTTCCAAGAGACTTGAAAGTTTAGATGTATTACAAAAGGTTCCTGTGCTGGCAGAATCTCTGTACCTTAAAATGGGATGGTTTAAAATAGACTTATCTGTTGCTTTTTTTTTTTTTTTTTTTTTTTGAAAGAGCAGTTTCTCTTATTGTACAAATATTTTCTGGCATGAAATTGATTGGAATAGTCTTACAGATAAGGCTGTGTGGTCTCTCCATCTTCCACCCCAATGGGGGGGAAAACCAATCAGAAATGAGCATTTCATATTGCAGCATGGACACAGTTTATTAGTTGTTGCACAATCCCTTTGCTTGTGGACAGATGAAATAAAGGGGCAGAAGTGGACCTGATTTATATTGGTGAGCTTCCTCCGAGAATTCCAGGGTAGCTATCATCAGTTTCTCCTATCAGGAAAGTTGAGCGATTCATTCTTGCCTTTTGAAGAGCTCTGAATTAATGAAGAGCAGAGTATCTTCTGCTCGTCTTTGCGCTGGGACAGACTGGAATTCCCCAAAGTCCTGTAGCTAGAGATGGTTTAATCAAACAGGCTGTTTACATTGCGTGCCTCACCAGAGGCAATGCTCAGACAGGGGTGTTCTTCAGCTTTATGCTGTCATACTAGGGGGTTGTTTTATTTTATTTTAAACATCAGCATGCCACCAGTTTTACTGGGAAATGGCCGTATCCAAACACCTGCAGGCTCCATGGAATAGGCCAGAGAGGGAAGCAGAAGCAACTGCACCTCTCAGAGGCAAAATGATACTATGAGGGTTCTGTGTTTCTTCTTGGAAGGTTTCTGCTGGGTTGGGATTTGGCAGCAAAGGTGGGCCAGGAGCACTTGTGCTCAAGGAGGCACCTTGCAGCAGTAGGAAGCTGCAAAGAAGACCAAACTCTTCCCTTTGCCTCAAGCACTGATGGCAGAGGCAGAGGAGCAAGGGCCTTTTTGCCCCAACCGTGTGTTTTGTGTCATGCTGTGATGGCTAAACTGTTTGGGTGAAGATTCCCTCTAATAGGTTCTGTGCCTAAGAAGGCACTAAATTAAATGGGAGCTCTGTATTTCATGAGAGAGATGGAAGAAGGAATTGAGATTAGGTTTGCACTTCCTACCATCTCTCAGCCAGCTCCCCTCCCTGGGGATGAACATCTCTTGCAGCTACATCAAGAAACCAACACTTTATTGCACATCTGTATGTCTGAAATGGGCCATAAACCTTGAGTCAAGATCTAAACTTGTGTTCAGATACTTTTTTTTTAAAAAATACTTTGGTATCTTCTGGAAGTGATGTATTTCCGCTCCCCATGCAGTGGATCTTCTGTGCATCATTGAGGAGGATGCACGTAAGTAGACAATGTGGCCAACATTCTTCCCAACCCCAGCCATCCAACCAGCTGTTCAGCAGGGATGTTATTTATTGAGAACTGTCAATGTGTTCAACACATGGTGTCCTTTGCACTGACGAGCTCCCAGCTTGGCTTTTATGGGCTTTCTCTGACACTTGTCAAACACTGGTGACAGGGCAAGCTTGACGAGGCACATGTTTTTATGTGAAAATTATTTGAGAAGGGCATTGCAACAAGATGTTCTGTAAAGAAAGGAGGGACAGAGACTAGTTGGCAGCAAAGAAAACAGAGGCAGTTGTAAAGGGTAGAGGTTTCTTTTTGGCTGGTGGTTTCGGGAAGAGAACAGAGATTTCCTTTGGTGATAAATTAGATGCTTTGGGAGAAAGAAAGCGTGTTTGTTTCAGCAGTGATGAAACTGCTGTGTGAGAGAGAAGCAGGATCCCTCTTCTGCTAATTCAAGCTGCTTATTTTGTGGCAGAATAGTTGGAGGTGCCCAGGTTGCTCTGGGATTTTAGTTCCTACTTTGCAATTACTCTGAGGTGCCTTCAGCTCTGCCATTCCCATCTCTGAAGGTGGGATAATGGTTCTCTGAGGGATGACGTTTGTAAGGATGAGGTAATAACATGAGAGCAGCGTTTTGATCGTGTGTGATGCTGTAAATGGCAAGTGCCACTCCATGGTACCAAAATGCTCATCCAAGAAGTCCTGATGGCCAGAGTCGTGCCAGGTCCCTGCAGCACTCTGCTGCTGTGAAGAGAAGGCTGAGGTTGTGGAATGCCAGAGAGACAAAAAGACAGAGCTACATCTTGCCAATCTCCTACTTATCTATTTGTCCCATCTTTTTTTCTCTTGACTTGTGTAAGCTCGTATTCATGAGTATCACAGGTATTTATTTTCCCCCACTGAAAAACAGAGCTGTTGACTGAACAGCGTGACTCTGGCCACATTCCCTCCTATTCAGCACAATGCAATCTTGGCTCTTCACTAGTTAAAATTTTCTGTCAACAACCTGCAAGAAAACATAAAATCAGTGCTGATAAAATTTGCAGATGTTGCAGAGTTCAGGGAGTGGTAAACAATGACCAAAACAGGACTCTCATTTGGGTGTTTTCAAAAATTGAGAACATGCAAACAGTATGCATTAGAATAAAGCCAAATGTGAAGTCATACATATAGAAAGATGGACAGCAGATCCTACATAAAGGATGAGGGGGGAGGAAGGGGGAAGGGTCTTTCACCTGGAAGCTAAACGTGTAGGAGCGACTCTGTGTTGGAAGAGATAACGCAGGTAAATGGGAGCTGCCAGTGTGATGCTGTGGCCAAAGGTTTCGGGTCATCGCTGGTGTGTAAACACAGAAGTGTTGGACAGGACTGGGGAGGTGGTGTTTGCCTTGTATTGGCGCTGGAGAAGCTGCCACTGAAGTATTTTGTCCAGTTCTGGTGTCCACAGTTTACGAAGGAATGTTGTACAAGAGTGGATTTAGAGTTAAAAAAAGAAATGAAGCATGACCATAATTATAGGATTTGTAACAAGTCTTAAAGTATTTGACTCGAGATTAAGAGGTGACTTGATCGTCATGATCTTTAAGTATATGCTTGGGGAGTATTAATCTGATAACTGGAGGTTGGAAATCTAATAATAGAGGATGTGGGTAAATCCAATGGATGCACATGGAGATTCAGCAACTTCGGAACAGACAAAATGCTGTATTTTAGCCTTAAGAATAGTCAATTTCTGAGTAGAATGGTGGAATATCTGTTACCATAACTTTCCATTTAAAATTTGGAGTTTTTCAAAATTTCAAGTTCTTTAAAGAGGTGTTAATTCATTCTTCACCCGAATTGTGTCTGAGTGTTTCTAACATCAGATTATTCTGGGGTGTTCAGCTGTTACTGCAAAGATAATTGAAGCCAATAGTAAAGCACAAGTAGCACTGGGATGCTAATTTCAAACCCTTTAAATTTCCAGTATTTCGATCGATTCTCCTCAACACTGTTAGGATATTTCTACACACCACAGTATTCCCAGATCTTTGTAGGGTCTCCTGGGCATCACTGTAGTTGAATTGCCAGGCTCAGTTTCACACAGTGTTGTTAATCTTATTTAGATTTTGTCACTTTTGACCAAGATACTGCACGTAGCAATGACTTGACTTTGCCCCTTCAAAACAGTCCAGTGTGTTAGTCTGAAGACAAGCTGAAAAACAAGACTGAATTTTTTTTTCATTGAAGGTAGTAAGAATTTTACTGTTTACTTCAGTGAAGAATTTACTTCCAGAATACAAACTTTGGGGAGAAAACTCAAGGTTTCCATGGGGAACTGGCATCGTTGACCATGCCAGGACCATGCAGCTCGCATGGCAAACAGCCGTTCAAAACAAAGACGTGAGTGGGACAGCAGAGAATTAGCTTGGGGTGACTTTTGCTTGTCATCTCCTTGCTGGGTGGTCTGAGTCTCAGGAACAGCAGTCCAGAAGGGTATGTAGGCTGCTAAAATGACCTATTGCTCCAATTTTGGCTGAGTCCCAAGCAAAAAATATAGACCAAAGACCTAATGAAGGTAATTAGTGTTCTGAGACAGGATTTCATTTCATTTGAGCCATCCCCAGCTTGGAGACCCTTCCTCAAAATCCAAATTTAAGCCAAGTGCTCAGAATGCCCCAGCCTGCTCCCTCAAAGCCACGTGCAGGTCTGTGCACAGAGCGAGTCGTACGCTTACACACTGTTTTGTTAGTCTTCAGTTCTTTGGTTCCAAATTTAACCAGAAGTGGAAGGGCTGAAATAACATAAGGAAGGTTGGACATAAGATATTTCCTGCTGCTCAGCTAAACACAAGAATTGCCAAAGATCTTCCAAGGTAGCTTGTTTCTTTTACATTTTTCTCCCAGTTCTGCAGACTTGAGAAGGTCAATTACTTTTGAAAAGCATTTGACTTTGGCAACGCTTATGGAAAGCGAAGGAGAATTATGACCTTTTGGAGGGCTGCCCATCGCTGTCCCATCTTGTCTTTTAAGAACTAAAGGCTGAATTTTCAGCTACAGCTTTCGGTTTAATAGGTGTGAATTTGTTTCTGTGCACTTCTAAGACATTGTGAGTATCTGTGTGAGAGTGTTCTTTCAGATGTCTATTTATTTGTGCTCACAGATTGAGCTATCACTGATAGTTGTAGAGCAGAGAGACAGGCTCAGGTATTTCCAGGAGGAAAATCTTACCAAAACAAATTAAATTGGATTCAAACCGAGCAGAAAAATAGTGCTCTAAAATTATATACTTAGATTAGTGTGTGGTGACTCCAGCCTATCTGGAATGCACACTATAATAGTTCTATCATGTCAGAGAGGCAGGTTCTTTTTTCAGCAGGACGTTTCCTAGAAAGCAGAAATATCTCTGTGGTTTGTGTATGGGTTTGGAACTTGCATGCAAGTATGGAGCGGGGAATTTGAGGCATGAAATAGTCATGATTAGAGAAGGCCCGGATCCCTTTCAGGAAAACAGGCACGATGGGCTCCGTTCTGCCGGCTGTTGCCCCACTGCTGCTCCGGGCACCGCGGTGGAGACGGTTCTTTGAAGGTTGGTACATTCCTCACTTGTTTCTGTTAGTACAGGAAAGATGCAGTTGTATGGGAAAGCCAGATGCAATAAGATATTTGAGCCCGGGTAAGATCTGAGATATTTTTACAATAAGATATTTAATTCTCACAGAGGCAAAGACCCCGCGTGGTATAAATCAGTGTAAATGTGCTGGAACTACGCAGTTTCACGCTCAAAAGTATCTGCCCAAGAATGTTCTCAAAATCCAGTTAAATAACTAGGGCTGTTTCATGTGGAAATGCCCCTCAATTACAAAGACAAGTCTGAGTTATCATGATGTGATTTTTACAGTCTCCTTGCAGGGTGCCCTAGTTTGCATTCATGGAATTTTTTTGTTTTTGTTTTGGTTTTGTAATGATGTGGATGTTGGCCATCTGTCTGATCCTGGAAAGGTTGTAAGGTTGTCCCTGCTCCCCAGGTCCTCTTCCCACTCCCTCATTGATCATAATGTTTGATATAGGTGCCACTAGATTTCCTTCTTTGTTCTCTAGCCCCAGCCTTCCCCCCCCCCCCCCCCCCCCCCCCCCCCCCCAACCACACACACGTTGTGCAAGGGTGTAAAATCTTTTCTCTCTGCAGCTGGGAGCAGTAACTGCTCAGCTGGTTCCAGCGCTGCCCTAAAGCTGCTGGAAAGGTCAGAGACGAGGGAATTCTAAAAGCAAAACAAGCTGTGTTGTTGTCACACACACACACACACAGCCCCCCCCAATCCTGGCTGTGTGTTTTGATCAGCACCACGAGCAATCTCCTGCCTGGACCTCCCCTTCTCACTGGTTCTGGCTGGGGAGGGGGATCCGTGGGGCAGCATCGGGTGGTTTTCCCCAGCCCGGCTCGGGGGCTGCTGCAGCTGATTGAACTTGCAGCACTCGTCAGGCACAAAGCAGGTTTCCAAAGGAAATGCCATCTTGAACTCCCAGTGAGCTGCTGGGTATCGTGCACGGTCATCTGATGGCACAGATGTGCCCCTAATAATCCTTCCAGGAGAACGCTTCCTCCTGGGATGCTCTGGCCATAGGATCTGCTCTGAGGTATGCTGACCTGTCTTGACCCAGTTTAGGATCAGTTCTCTCTGCTGTTTTCTGAAAGGAGCCCAGAAATGCCAGTTTATCATTTAGATTGCCTGGACGTGATGGTACTTACGTGTCTGTCCCTTCTGTAGAAGACACTCTCTGTGTTTGCTCTCAAGCATTAACTCTTACAAAAGGGAGGAAAGCCACTCTGTGTTAGGATGTGTTAGGATACATCCACAGGAGTGTATTTCTCTGTAGAGCTTTGGTAGCTCATCAGCACTTGGTTAGTAGTGCAGGGAGGAGGAGACGTGGAAGCAGAGGTAACGTGTGTTCCACCAAGTGTGTTGCTGGGTCACCTGGGTGGGCAGAGCAACCCTTCTGCTGCTCTGCCATTGCATTTGTGTCCTTCTTTGCAGGTTTGTGTGTATTTCAGGGTTTCCATGTGTTATATGGGCGTCTGTGAAAGATGGGTGATTTTCATGCACACCTTGATACGTGTCCCTGTGTTTTGCAACATCTGGTTTTAAAGTGAGAAGGATGTTGATGCTGGATTTCTCCAAAGATGAATACCCTGCCTCAGCCTACAATGGGATGGTTAATTCGTAACCTGGTTCTGCTGATCAGTGAGCATAGATAAGCTCGGAAGTTGGGAGGTGTTAAGGTCCCTTTGAGCCAAACCAACAAACCTGCTGAGGGCTTTCCATTCCCTGTATTTGAAGCCTATCTGGGTTTTCATAAACACTAAACTCTGCTTTATTGTCAATGACTCACACTAGAGTCTCTGGAACTAGTAGCCACCAATCTGAATTCTTGTCTGAATCCAGCCTGATGTGAAACCTCCCATATTTATGGCATACACCAGTGAGTCTATGAAGGAACATGCTGATGGCTGCAGAGTTTATGATTTTCAGTTAAGTAGTATCCAAATGAAGCCTGCCTGTGTCACCTTAATCTTGTCCCTATGTCTGCATATGTTCTGGTGATTTCTAATAACATGGACATACACTTGTTTTCCAAGCTTCAACCAAAAAAAAAATAAAATTCTATTGTTTCTGAGAACAAGGAAAGAGAAATAAATTGGATTTTAGATATTAAAAAACCCTTAAACTTGTTCTCAGGAATATTCCCATGGTCCCAGACTTTATAGCAGGGACTGAAGTTTGACCCTTGCAAAGGATGTGGTTTTTGCTCTCCATCTAAAAGCCCACCTAAACCTAGTTATTAGATCATAAACATCCACAGTTTGTTAACCGAGTACCAGTCTCCACTGGATCTGCAGCTTTGTTGTGAAATGCTTGGGGAGATCTAGATAAGGAGCCAACCTTCCCAGCAATACTTGTTTACGCTGATGCTGTACACAAAGGAGCCCTTGCAGAAGCGATACCCGGTCCAAGGATGACCCTGTTATAACACTGCAAGGCCTGAAGCTTGCTCCCCTGTGCCATCTGCTTGTGTATTCGCTTCCACCTCAAAATCCTCACAATCTAATAACTTCTCCCTAACCCCAGCCTACCGGATCTATTTGCAGTAAAATCTTATAGACTGTTAGTGGGTATATTCTCACAATAGGCTCGGTGGAGTGTCACTAATGTGATTGTCCACGCCAGTGGCTGCTCTGTTGCAGCCTACATGATTTTGTTATCAGAAGGGAAGGATTTAGGTAATGCTTATAACTAACCAGCTGCTAGAAATTCATGTTTTCATGTTTTAGCCGTTCTCACCTACAGGCTTGAAGGTATCTCATTAAGCATATGAGTGACTGGGAATTTGAGAAACAGGAAGAATATGTGCTTAAATTCATGCTAAATGGCAATGATACAAAGATTTTGATATTGCAGAGAGCCTTGGGCCAAATTCTCAACATTAAATAGGCACAGCTGTGTTAGGCTCTGTATTTCTACATGATGAAGATCTTGTCTTTCATGTCAAAACAAAAGGAAGTCTGTACTTCTGTCTCAGATGTGAATCCTATTGCTTAGCTTGTAAATGGTAATATCTGGTGTGAACTCAGCTAGACTGATAGCAACAGCAAACATCCCCTTTTTGCTCACTTAAGTAGTGTGTTGCCACCTGAGCAGGTCTCAGGTGGTTTGCTTGAGCCACTCCTCGTCTCAGGGGCAACCTCAGGAGGCCTCTTAGCTGTGTTGGAAATGGTATAGACAGAGAGGTTGCCTTAAGTACTCTGGACTTTGAATTATTTAACTACTGTGGAAGGAAGTGGGGGCTGGGGTAAGCATGGCAGAGGAAAGGAGAGATTATTCCTCCCCTTTGTAAAACTATATTGGGTTCAACGTCATACCATGAAATATCCAGCGCAGAACTCAAGAACTGCACCAGTGGATCTTCGCTGACTTATCCAATTGCATGGAACATGGGGATACTTAACCCAAATCTGTCGGGTTTAATTATTTTCCTCTGGACAGATAAAAGCTTTCTATAGGTTCCTGTAGAATATTTGCTCTTTCAAGCGTTCCTCTGTGCTTTGATACTAAACGATTAAAGCATGCTAAAGAAAAAAACAGCCCCAACCTTTAGCTCCCTGTTCTTGGGCCCCCTGACTGCAGCTTTGATTGTTGACCTAAATTCCCCTTTCATAACTGAGTCCTGTCACCTCTGGTTGTAGTCTCCCAGCAAAACAGGCACAGCCAACTTTCAAGAAGTGCGGGGCACTGGTTTCTGTTCTGCCTTGCGCGGCAGTGCCGGCCTCCGCAGCACACCTGAGGTGTTCAAAGTCAAACTGACCTCCTTCTTCCCCTTCCCCCCACCTTGCTGCTCCTGGAAAAGAGAGCATAACAAGTCCTTTTTTCCTCCCCCTCCCCCCTTTTTTTTTTTCCTTTTTTCTTCCCGTTGCTCAGCAAAGCGGGGAAACTTTTTTTCCGCGTAAAGCATGAAATTCTTAGGTAATTTTCTGGCTGGGCTGATTGAAGAGAAGATTTTTGTTAGCAAGACACAAAAAGCTTCACTGAAGTGAGAGAGGGAGGCCTGGAGTCTGTTATTGATAATACTAAAGTGGATTACAGCAGCTTGTATGGGCTACTTTGCCCTCTCTCCTTTCAAACTCTGCCCACAGAGAGAGCTACTTATGACTCCAGCAGCTACAGCCTCTAGCTGTGAGTTCCCGTTTCTCTGTGGCTGCTCCTGATAAAGATCTGCTCCAATCTGGGCATTGTGAGCTTGGTTACAGCAATGCCTTGTCTCCTCACCCAGGACTTTCTTCCAGAAGTTGAGCAGCTGATGCTACAGGCTCTGCTCCTCCTGCCAAACCCTGCCCACGCGAGGACATGGCTCTATTTCAGCCCCCAGCAGTGTCCTGAAAACAAACTGGGTTATAAACCACACACTGGCCTTGCTTAGGGCCTCCTGGAAAAGGTCAGCTGGACAGTCCTATACTGGAGCAGTTGTGGACTAGTAGTGGGAGAACTGAGATTTCATTTGTGAAAAAAGGGGAGAGACTATATTTCTGATTTTTCCTGTTTAGCTTTTGGCATTGGGGCTTTGGAGCTTAATTTTCCAGCTTTCTCTACTCTTTTGATGCCTAGGAATTTATTTTTCCTATAAGGGACAAACATCATGGGACTGCAAGGAGCCTCATGGGCCATCGAAGTCTGTCTTTGGCCAAGCATAGAGGAACGTGGCATCTTCCTCTGTCCTTGTGCTTCTCTGGAGTTGTCTGAAAAGTGACTCACTCCTTTGTGGGGAAGGAAGGTTACCAATGACTCTTACTGGAAAGCTGAACTAGCGCCTTTTTTTTTTAATAATAAAAAAGTCCATCTTAATCCCTTGGGTTTCAGGAACAGGAGCTTTATGGGGAAAAAACCCGTCAGCCTAAGGAGTTCGAAGAGCTTTCAGTATTCTCAACTGTAGCTCCATCCCTTTCTAGCAACTCAAGGCAAGCAGAAGTGAGGAAAACTGTTTGCTGCTGTATGAAACTTGTACATATTTTTTTAATCTAATTGCTGTGGGGAAAACAAACATCAGTTTTATTTCGCACCATTTCTTGGCTCGAAAACTCAAGGCATATTCGCCAATTGTGGTTTTGCAGTCACTGGCTTGAGTCTCATTTACCATGAGGCGTCTTTATACCACTCTTGGTTTGTAAAGGGATATTAAGTAGCTAAAAATGTCCTTTACCACATTATTGTAAAGAAATCTCAGTGTAAATGAGAATCTAAACTCTGTATGTTTTCCGTGTAAATGGTGATTGTGGTCACAGCTGAATTTTGAAATTCAGAGTGTCAACCATTGTGAGGGGTGATTTTGCTCAAAACAGCCTTGTTTGGGGTAAAAGAGGCCTCTTCTTGTTTAAAATGTTCTTAATTATGTCTGAGAAATAACTCATGGCTATGGAACCTCTTACTAAATTGAAATAAATTGTGAAAACATCAAATTATTCAGTTTTCAGAAGTTCTGGCAATTATTTCACATGTCCCTCTTCCAATGGCTTTGCCCTTATTAGTTGTCATAGAAGAAGTAATAAATTCTTTTATTATGACATCCAAAGTCCCAGCTGAACTTAGTTTCATTGTGCTGGGGACAAAACGGAAAAGTGACACTCCCTTAGCCGGAGGATCCTTAGTCTAAAGCCAAAAGTAAGTGAAGGATTGGGAAAGTAGGTACAGCAGAGGAGCAAAAGAAGGTCATGAAGAACTGGTACGACTTTGCAAGTTATAGGGAGTGTGGGCTTCTTATCCCTTTTCTTACTCGTTTCCCTTTCTCTTAAGAATAAAACAAGTCTCGCTGCTGAAGGGGCTGTGTTCAATCCATCTTTTCATCAAGAGTTGGATGTCTGTAATAGTAAAAGTTTGAGAAAAGAATACTGTACGTGGCACATGGATTCAGTAGTGACCTTTGCCCTAAACTAGAAAATGTAAGGAGCTGGAATAGTAGATTGCTTTAGTTCAGTGGCTTTCATACTGGCGTGTTCGTTGGTGTCCCTATTGTCACTGGATTTTTAATTTTTTTGCCCTCCTTTGGTTCCCTGTAAATCTTGAATTGATGGCAGCTGTTTGAGCCAAACTCAAGACACGTTGCATCACATCAGGGTTTAAATGTTCAAAGGCAAGGGAGGATTGCTACTATTCTGTAGTATTCCTCCAGCAGCTCCATCTGTTCAGCTGAGGTCAATCACTAGCATCATGCAGCACTTCAGAGAGAGAGGAAGATGTTCTTTAATGCTGGCTAGGAAACTGAATTTCCATTCCACAATAATTTATTAGTTCTTTGGGGGAATATTTCCAGCCCCCGGTCAGTACAAAAAGCCAAAAAACTTGACCCTTGAAGACTGTATGGTGGACAGTCCAGAGCTGGATACCCCAGAAGCCTGTTCCACGACTTCCTGCCGTCCGTCCAACAGCAGATCTTGGATCTTGGATGCCTTGAGAAACAGGTGGAGCAGCTCTTGCGTGTGCAGCGGCCCTGGGGTCCTCAGGCCTGGAGTATTCAATCCCTGGGGGGTAACAGTGGCAGGAGATGGTGGGGATGGTGGCTGGAATGGGTTCACCTTTTATACTTGCAGTCAAAACAGCCCAGGGAGTCCCTGGGGTTCCTCTGGCCGTGTTGAAGACTCACACCTTCTCAGAGAGGTTTGTTGGGACCAGCCCGTTTCTGCAGCCCTTTTTCTGCTCTCACCATGTTGGCATTTCTTGGCAGGCAAAAGCTCTCTTACAAAATGTCTGACCAGCTCTAATGGTCTTATTACAAGAAGTTGAGATTTTTTTATATCTTATTTTTTTATGGCTTATTTGAAAGAGGGACCTCTCTTGCCAGCTGTCTTCTCATTCATTGCAGTATTATCCACCCACTATCGCTGGACAATACCTTCATTTGAGATTCATAAAAATGCAGATGTTTATGAACTCTCACATATTTGAAAATGAATGCTTTGTAAAAGTAATTATTCCATAAAGAAAAATTAAAAAACACTTAAAAAACAGACTCCAGAAGATCATTGGTAGCTTTGGCTTTCGTATCACAAATTTCTCGTGTAAATATCCATCCCAGCAAATATCTTTTTTTTTTTTAGCATATTTGTTTTTTCCTTCCCTGGTTCTCCTCCTCTCCTTTCTCGTGATCAGAAGTAGCAGTATAAACCCAAAGCTGGTCTCGAAAAGGTTTTGAACTGAGTGCGCCCTACAGATGAATAAACACATTACCTTCTGAACCCTGGGATCTCTCTTCCAAAGGAAACAGGAAAAGGGGGAGCTCAGAGTCCCTAGCAAAATACCAGCCTGCAGAAAAAAAGGCCTGTTTCAATTTTTTTAACTTTCCCATCAGAAGACTTTTTTTTTGGGGGGGGGCAGGAGGAGGGAGGAGAGGGGAAGGGTGTGAGGAGAGCAGGGAAGGTGGGTGCTGGGAGCGGGGAGGGAAAATACAGTGAATGCTCCTGTAACCTTTGCTCTGTTGATACCAGACAAGACTGCACTGTTAATGAGTGATTGTTAACAGATGGCTATTGAGCAACTGAAGTCAGAAGCAGAAGATGTTATTTGGTCGTGGTGCTGGGAGGTTATGGTGCAGGGGTGAGGTAAGGGGATATTTAGTCTTTTCGTGAGGCCTGAACTGTCAGAGATTTATGATTTTCGTTTGGGCTTTTGGAAGTGAAGGCTTGAGGGAAGGATTGTTCTCTGTGTGCTGATGGTAGAGAGGCCATTTGGTGCTGAAGGCTCTAACGATTATTTTTTCAGTTGAGGATTGTCCCTGCAACCCTTGGCCTTTGAGAACTGAAAGATGAAAATGTATGTCTTTAACTTGCCAGACCTTGCGTCCCACACTGGGAAGGAGTGGGCTCCTCCCACCGCTTGGAGCTGTCTGAAGACCAGTAGAGAGAGCTTGAGGTGTGGATCCACACTTTGTCCGTGAGAGAAATCACGAGTGTATATTCCCTGCAGTGCACACCAAATTGTTACGAAATGTATGTGTGAGAGGAGAGGAATCTTTCTGTGTGTTTCTTACCTTTTCCTGGTGTGGTACATACCTTGTTCAGCACCTCCAGCGTACCAACGTGTGACATTTCCTTACTGGTTTTTATTGCCTGTGAATTTGAAGGTAGCCTTCAACACACCCCTTTCACTCTCTGCAGCTTTTGGGTGCTTGATCCTACCAAGATAACTGCAGCTGCTCAGGGTTTCTCAAACTGTGAGGCACTTAGATTTTATGCGTGTTTCTTCTCTGGACCACATTAGATGCAGGGTTCAGGGGTATGAGGTATGAGTGAAGTCAAGGATTGCTTCTCAAGACTGTCCATTTTTTCAACCAGTGATGTATGGCTTGAGTGAAGGTAGGAACCAAATGCGTGGTACAACATTTTGCAAAAGGGTTTCAATCTTTGTTCCATTTGCACGTGCCCTATTGAAAGGCAAGTCTTAATGTGACCTCCCACAACCATGCACTAGATGATTTAACGTCTTTCTTGTAGACTGACTTTCTAACATATGTAGGTGAGTGTGTGTATATACATATAGAGAAATGTATTTATACAACTGGAAGACTAATTTCTTTATTCTGTCATCCTTATTTATTCATATTTCTTTTTTGGGGGCACATAGGACTATATGACAAATGTTCTTACACCTCCCGTGACCGAGGATGGGTCCTGGGGATTAACACCGTCAGTGACCAGGGTAATAGAGACCCCCGCTATTTCTTCTCTCTGAAGACGGACCGTGCTCGCAAAGTAACCACCATTGCAGCACATCGCAGCTACCTCCCCAACCAGTGGGTGCATCTGGCTGCCACCTACGATGGGCATCTGATGAAACTCTATGTCAATGGTGCCCAGGTGGCCACAAGCGGAGAGCAAGTGGGCAGCATCTTCAGTCTTCTGACCTTGAAGTGCAAGGTGCTCATGGTTGGAGGAAATGCCCTGAACCAGAACTATCGGGGTTACATAGAGCACTTCAGCCTCTGGAGGACAGCCCGGTCTCAGAAGGAGATCTTGTTGGACATGGGCCAGGCAATTCACAGACAAGACATGCCTCTACCTCAGCTAGTTCTTCAAGACAGTTTACTGAATGTGAAAAACACCTGGTCTCCCATGAAGGATGGCAGCAGTCCTCAGAGCAAGTTTAGCTATCATCATGGCTATTTGCTGGATACCAGCCTAGACCCTCCTCTCTGCGGACAGACAGTCTGCGACAACACGGACGTAATCTCCAGCTACAACAAGCTCCCTCGCTTCCGCCGCAACAAAATCGTTCGCTATCGTGTGGTAAATCTCTATGACGACAAGCATCAGAACCCCACTGTCAGTCGACAGCAGATTGAGTTCCAGCATCAGCATTTAAATGAGGCTTTCAGCCGCTACAACATCACCTGGGAGCTGGAGGTGCTGGAGGTGAAGAACTCTTCCCTTCGCCACCGACTCATCCTCGCCAACTGTGATATCAGCAAGATCGGGGATGAGAACTGTGACCCTGAATGCAACCACACCTTGACGGGGTACGATGGGGGAGACTGCCGACACGTACGCCACACGCTCTTCAACAAGAAGAAGCAGAACGGTGTGTGTGACATGGATTGTAATTACGAGAGATACAACTTCGATGGTGGGGAATGCTGTAACCCGGAGATAACGGAGGTCACCAAGACGTGCTTTGACCCATATTCTCCTTACAGGTAGGCAATTTCTTAAACGAACAAGCTTTTCATTATCACATTAATGAAAATTTGTCTAGGTATTGATCAGCCTGATGGCTATTGAACGCTTGTGTTATTGACATTATGGGCTTTGGGGTTTGTAATTAATTTATTCTTTTCTTAGTGTTTAGCTCATATTACAGGTATCCAAATGCAATCTCAGTAATGGAGTCAGCAGCATCTTAACATTGAATTGATGTTCCCCATAGAATCATAGAATGGTTTGGGTTGGAAGGAACCTATAGGCTAAAGAAAGTTAGTGCTGAAGACTGAAGCAGTCAACATTGGAGGACCCTTTAGTTGTTGGTTATGAGCAGTATATTATAGCATTGCACAGTCTATTTTAACCACAGACTCTTAGGAGTAGGGTTGGATGTCACAGAAAGCTCTTATGTGTTTGGAGAGGGAAGAGCCCCTCAGGCATGGAACAGAACATAAAGAGTCTTAGGTAGATTTTAATTCTGTAAGACTTCTTTGAAGGTAGGAAGGTTATTCTTTGTTCTTACAGCTATGAGTACAGCTTTCT
Organism: Scolopax mira; assembly: GCA_004320125.1. Classification (NCBI taxonomy): domain Eukaryota; kingdom Metazoa; phylum Chordata; class Aves; order Charadriiformes; family Scolopacidae; genus Scolopax; species Scolopax mira. The sequence goes on along the minus strand of BJBW01000329.1, from coordinate 166,873 downwards.
GTAAGTGCTGTTGTGGAGGGGCAGCAGAGTTTGTGGGTTCTGAGGAGGGCAGTGGATACCAGGTTCCTGGCAGTGCATTGGGTGGGTAACTGAATTCTTCTCTGCCCCTTTTATATATATATATATAGATCTGAAAATGGAGGTAATGCCACTTCATTGCAAATGGCAGGGCAACATTTTGTGGATGGATGTGAGTTTATAAAATCCTGAGCTAAAGGCTTCCTTGTGTTGTAGATTGAAGAGGGACATCCCTGAAGAACTAGCATCCGTTGAGTACCACAAAACTACAATTACTGCAACTTGCTTTTGGTCATCTTCAGTTAAGAGTTTGTATGTTTAAATAAAACGTGTTCCCTGTGACTGAGTTAAAAATGGAAACATGCAGAAGATGAAGGTTAAAGCTGAAGTTCTGTTGTCTGTATCCCATGTTACAGTTTTTCTAGGGCAATTCATGGAGTCATGGGGGAAAACCTCTAGATGGTCCTGTGCTGTCAAGATTAAAGTTCAGGTTAAGAAGGAAAGTATGAGCTTCTTCTGGAGTCCCTTCCATTATAGCAATTCAGGCTATATTTGTAACTTCCTTAGTAGAGAGAAGTTTTAAAACAACATTATCAGCTCTACTGAAGCTTTAAATACACATAATTAAGCTGCAAAGAAAGGCTTCCTTTCTAGTTTTGTAGGTTTTTTTAACTCCAGTGAGGTTTTTTTAAAAAAAAATCCTTATAACTCAGCTTGAATTCAGTCAGTTACCAGTGAACAAAGCTCAAATGAGGAAATACTTTAAATACTAATGATTGAAAATATTGAAAGGAAAAAGACCAATCATTTAATACTGTTCAGCTGGAGAGGAACACAAGGAAGCAAGTATCGTCAAAGGCATAATGCAAATTAGATTGTTTTAACACTGTAGTTCTGAGCGCTCGAAGTGTTAGTTATAACAGCTATGACAATTTTTAGAAAAACTATATTATTTTTAATCTGATAGTACCCTTTTTATCACTTTTTCTGTGACCAGCATAATACCCATACAAAATGAAACAAGAAAAGCCTTGTAAATTTGAGTTGACAGATTTAAGACTGTGCCTTAATGTTATTCTGACATACAGAGATGTTTCTATTTCAAATGAAGTCTTTTTGCTGCACAGATTGTACTTGCAGAAGCCCAAGAGAAAAAAAAAAATCAGTTCTCAAATCTGAAGTTACCTTAACACAACACAGTTGCTTTTCATACGCAGTTGTACCATTCCTTTTGGAGTCAGCCACCTTGCTGAACTTGTCTGGAGGATTTGCATTTCATGGCACTGAGCTCACAGATCTTCTACATGCTCATTTTGGCTTGAGAAGCACCTTCTCTGACACAGAGTGACACACTGAAGTTGGCGAGGGAGGCCTGAAGGTCCTCTTCAACAGTATAGAGCCTGAGAAAACCCATAGTTCCTCCAAAGGGTTTTTAAAACAATTGGATTTTATTTATTTGTCTTTGCATAGCCATTTAAATGCAGCATTGATCATTGGTGGTGAAACCAAGGAGGACAGTAGAAGATATTCAATCTCTCTGGAGCCTTTATTTGGTGACTGATGTGCTTAGGCTGAGCTCATACTCACCACTTCGATGGTTGGCTGCACTCAGTGTGGCAGAATGTGGGAGTTCAGCCTGTGGATTTGCTCAGTGAGGTTTGTAAGGTTGAGTACTGCTTTGGGTATTTAGGCTAACAAATGCAGGTTTAGGTCAGTGGCTTTGGCAGCAAAACCTTCATTGACTAAAAGGGTGAAGTTTCAAACCCTATGTTTGGCTTTGGTATTGCCCTCAGCATCATCCCCTGAGAGATATTTCTATGCCAATTAGTGACTCAGTCAAAATCTGTGACTCAGTTGGCACCATCTGGGCCCATTTTGCATCACCAGCCCCTCTTGTCATCACTTTCATTGGCAAAGAGTCCTCAGTCCCCTCTAGTGTAGGCCTTGCACCACATCAATGAAGACATCTCCGCAGCCACTGAGAACTCACATCTAATTCCAGGTATTTCCTCTGTCAAAGTTCAGTCTAACAACAGCAGAAGAAAGGGAAAAGAGCCCTCAGTCTGGTGAGGCATCAAATAAAAGGGGGGGAAAAAGGTGAAATGCTACCAATAAAAACTTTCCTGGGTTTTGTGGTGTAAACACTCTTCACAGCCTTCCTTGGTACTGGGTTGCTGCTGGGTTTTGGTCCTCCTACATCCTTAGTGTTAGCAGTTGCAGCCAGCTGTTCACCATGTCAAAGTTTATTCCTGAAATACTTTTGTCCTTTGTAACCAATCAAAAAGTGCTAAGGCTTGATTAATGCTCTAATAAACAGGAAACCTCTTCAGTACCTCTTCATCCCCAAAAGAAGATGTATCCGTTTCTAATCACTTTCCTTCTTCTGACTGTCTCAGTCCCAGTCCATCAAGACTCTATTTTGGGACAAAGTTGCTATGAGTCTTCTTGCAAAACATCTGTGGATGCTTCTTGACTAAGTGCAACCACAGATGTGGTATCACCAGAACAATTTCAACACACCTCCAATCTGCATTATAAGTTTCTTGTGATCCTTTTGGCACCTTGGACAAAGTGCTCAGGTACTTTGATGGTGTCCTGCAGTCACTGTTGTGGTGCAACAATGGTGACTTTAGACCTGTTGGGTTTTTTTGGTCTCCAACCTCTCTTTCTGGCAGCTCTCCAAAAATATTTGCCTCCAAAGAGCTGAGAATCTGTGCCGTAACCAGGTAGAGAGGATGTTGATGTATAGAGATTTAAGTACAGTGACATATTAAGTAAGTTTCCAATGGGACAGTTCAGAGGGACAGCACTGATGGATGGGGACTCTGCTCTCAGAGCTGCTCAGCAGAAAAGCTGTAAACATTGTGGTACCAACTACATCATCCCTCCTCTTTTTTAATAGCCTCCAGGAAAACACAAAGGACTGGTTATCATTAGCCACACAGCAGGCTTTATCCAAGAATATCTGCCTCACTTCTTTTTATTAATTTCATGAGAGTGGGACAAAATATATTAAGTCCCAGCACAAGATTTGCAAATATTGTTCAGTTTTTCTTTCTTTCTGCAGTTCTGGGAAATTAGAACACGCTATGATCATACATTGTGGCCCAATACAAAAGCAAGGAGCAAGGATAAACACACTGGCCAGACAGACACATTCCTTGTGTTATTTGGGATATTGCTGGTTACAAAATAGGGAAGACTTTGAGCTCATGACACCTACTATGGCTCCTTTTCAAAAAACTTGAAACAAACAGGAAGGGATCATAGGAAATCATGCTCTGTTAGTGCCATTTGATGTGGCAAATTCTTGCACCATACTATGGTCAACTGAGCCATTCCTTTTATGTCATATTGGGCTTGCACATCAGGCTTCACCACAGGATCACATGGACAGATAAGAAACCATTTCCCCTGATGCCTTCTTAAGAAAATGCTGATGAAATTCCTGAAACAGTAAAAGCTACTGGAGTGTCTTCAGACTCCCTTGATTCATACATTCTACTTGCTGGAATTCTCCTCAGAATAGCTGACCTTGGGGACAGCCTTTCTCAACATCCACATGTGTCCCCTGAAGACTCTTGCAACCCTTCTGCTCTGCCTAAACAAGGGGCAGGATGAACTGTAGAGTCCAGAGCCTGTGTCCAGCATCTGCTGGCAGACTCGGGGAGACACTGAACCAAAGACCTGGGGTCCAATGTCCAGCTCATCCAACCCTTTTCTCTGGCCTGTTCCAACACTTGTGTTGTGCAGTTCGGCCAAGCTTGGCATTGTGTCACATTGGCTTGCTCAAGATCAAGGGCATTGGCATATTCCAGTTTTATGTAAAGTAGATTCTGAACACATATTTGAACAATTTTTAGAAATTTCCATAGTGGTTTTGAGCAGCAATGGGTATTACAGAGCCTTTTATGAAGAGCCCACCATACTGTTCGGTGTAGATGGTGGCAGCAGGAGGTGGCTGGCTAAGCTACAGCCCAAGTCAACCTTGGACTGGTCACCAAGCTGGGATGGCACTTCAGGGAGTCACTGAAACTCCATGGAGTTTCTGATCAGATCAGCCTCTTAGCTCTTTTTCCTTCTCTTCCACTGGAAATCTTTTCACGAAGCTTCTTTGCAAAATACGATCAAATTATTCCAGAGGAGGGAGGCGCACTTAATGCCCTTTTCTAGGAGCTAGAAGAGTTGTAAGAAATACTCCTTGATTTCCAATAAAGGATTAATTTCCACCTAATCCAAAACACTAAAAAGAACAGAAGAAAGTCATCAAAGCTGTTCAATTCAGGAAGCTTGAGAAGTTAATCCCCTGCCTGGAAGAGACCATTGTGCAGCTCTTGACATCAAGGATTCCTGCATTCACACAGGTATCAGACAGACATGTACCAAATACCTGAGTTTTTGTCTAGGGATTCAGCGTTAAATGTTCACTTCTTTAACTACCACCCCCAGGGCTGTTTAGAAGGTGGAGAGGTAAGACTCTCAGGGACAGAGTTGCAGTGTCTTGGTAGTTGTCACCCAAAAGCCAAGTCCCAACAGGAAATCCTCTGTTCTCTCTGTTTATTCTGTCCTCTATTCCAGATGTCAGGGATGTTAATTGGCTAGGAGGAGTTGCATCTGTTCCCATGCTGGTAACTGACATTTATAAGTCTAGTATTGAATTCTGATATAGACAGGACTCCAGTGCTGAAGAAACTATTTCTCTGAACACGATTGCACACCCTAAAACAGTAGGAGTTTGCTCAATTTAGGTTGACCCACAGGCATCTTTTCCAGCAGCTTTTTTTTCAAGAAACATTTTTTCCCCAAGACTCATAGGACTCAGGGTTTCTTCCAAGGATGTTATGCATTATGTAAAAAGATCACTGTCCGGTCAAGTTGCAGGATGCTAGGAATGAAAACAGCCTATAAAATCCATGGAGTAAACTATCAGAGATCATTAAGAATCCTTGTGGGAGACAATAGATTAAAGTGTTATTGTACTCTCCATTGCTAATGCAGACCCATTTGGCTCTGGAACCCCACATGGAAGGTTTGCAAGCGCAGAGCCTGCAGATTTGTCAGGGACCAAATTTGCCCCTTGCAGGGCTGTGTCCTCCAGGCACAGCAGCCCCCAGTGCTCTCCAGCCCCCACGACCAGTCACTGTTGAAACAAGGTGGAGCTCATCTCTTCCCATGTTCTGAAAAGCAGCAGTGTGTGTGTGTGTGTCTATCTATATATAAAAGATGTTTCATTCTCTTTGCTGATCTATTTAAATTACACACAGACCCATGGTTTGATCACATCCAAGAGACCTCCATAAAGTGCATCAATCACCCTGTTTTTCCCTCGTATCCATTTGTGTCCAACCTCTCTTCAGTCCTAGGTGTGAGGTGCCCCTTGTGTTCTCCATTAGCAGCAGCTGAACCCTTCTGTAAATTCTGGAGGTTGCACCTTTCCTAAAGAGAAAGATGCAAAGCACAGGCTGTTTCTGTGCCAAGCTTGAACAGGTGCAATACTTACATCTGCACTTCCCCTTCTACCTTTCAGGCTTCTTTTCTCATAGGAATTTAAGTCCCATTCTTGCAAGCAATAGCTGCCCCTTGGGGAAATACAGAGCAGCCACCTCCCCCATGCTCCATTACAGCATCCATGAGCCCGATGCATTTGACTTTGCCTCTCACATGGATAACTCGACTTAGGCAAACAGTTCTTCAGTTGAAGCCTTTTTTTTCCCCCCCCCTAACGATCCCTTCACTTTTGCTGCCAGTGGAAATGTACAGCACTATTTCAGAGGAGATGCTGCTGCCTTGTGCTGTGTCCTGGGGGAGTGCAGCCAGACTTCAAACCCTCAGCATTACTTGGTGCCTTCACATGGTGAGTTCGCAGGGTTCAGGAGAAGGGGTGAGAAGGATAAGGTGAATTTTCTTTATATAGTCTCAGCTGAAAATGTCGATGCGACCAGAGGCATGAAGACTGGCCTAGCATCTCTGCCTTTGCCCGATATCTGTGAACTTAATGCCGGGGGAGAAAGCCAACCCAAAAGTGTGATTACTCAGAAAATAGCAGTTTCTATAAGTGGTTTGTATTTTGAGATAGAAAAATACCTTTATGCCACAGAAGACTTGCCTGCAGCATCAGTAAATGTGATGGAAAGACTGGGAAAAGAGGAAAGAGATAATGGTGTGCCAGTGCTGTGATTTTCGGAGCAATGATGTTCTTGATGTAGCTGGGAGAGCTGCAGCTTACTAGTAAGGCAGGTTTCAGCAGCAGGGGGGATGTCTTTTCTTAAGCCAATTAATAGCGTTAGGAAAAAAAAAGATAAGAGTAACACAAAGAAGGGTTTATGAGCTTGAAAACTTGGCCTTTTTTCCCACTCCCAAATGAATCAGTTGATCCGGTAAAAGAAAATATTAAGATTTCTCCCAAGAAATCACTACTTGTGATTTTTCTGTTGTCTTTCTTTTTTTCAGTTTGTCGGCCTGTTGAGGGATTTCAGAGGTATGAGGAGTGTATGTCAGGGGATTTGGGTATGTGTGTATGTTTAAATTTGATAGTTGGAACAGAGTGAGGAGGGGATTAACTAAATGAAAAGGTGATGGAAAAGAGGAAGCTCTTGGAAAAGACTGAAGGAGAAAGGATGCAGAAGCAGATCCATAAGCAACAGCCCGAAGCACAGTCTGTGTTCTATTGGCCTTTGTTTGAACTTCCTTGGCACCAGTTCCTGATGTTTTAAGTCCATGTCTGCCTCCTCCCTATTCTGTCTTCCTTCTTTCCCCAAGGCAGATCATCCCTTCAGTATAGGCTCTCTCCTCCACCCAATTTGGGGCTAGAGGAAGCCCAAGAAATGGATGTCTTCATTTATCTTCTCTTAACTGCATCAATAAGAATTAATTGTCCCTCAAACACCCCAGGATCAGGACAATGTGGAGCTGTCCCATCGCTTTTGCAACGTGTCCAGCATTAAGAGATGCCTGTTCAGAGTGACTGGCAAGGCCGATTTCAAAGCACGTGTGATGTCTTCTCCATTAGCTATATGTCAAGATACACACTGAAAGAGTTATACAGTCCTAAAGCTTTCTCTCTGTGCATATTTGAGAAGGATGAAGAGTGTGGGTGATCAGAGGGGCTACAGAAAGTTACTGGTAATAATTTCCCTAGAACTATCAGGAAACGCAATGATGCAGAGCCTCACAGCAGATCTTTTGGGATTATTGAGATACTCTGGAACCACTTTAAAACCTGTAACACATGTTCATAAAAGCTGTGTTGTGAAAAAGTGTGATGCTGGTAGCCATAGTCATTTTTTTTGACCATTCAGGCCAGGTTCATTGAGAAGTAGGATCCCCACCCCAAAAACTGCTGGAGTGTTTAGGCCAGGAATACAAACCACTGCTGTCAAAGGCAATTCTGTGTTTGTCTGATTGTAGCCCTGGGTGAAGCTGAGTTACAGGACCCACTGTCGTGGTTTAACCCCAGATGGCAACTAGGACCATGCAGCTGCTCCCCACCCAGCAGGATGGAGAGAAGAATTGGAAAAAATAAGGAAAACTCATGCATTGATATAAAGACATTTTAATAGGTAGAGCAAAAGCTGCACATTAGGAGAACGTGCTCTGCTGGCGTCAATGAAATCCTGTCCTTCAACTTTATTCTGAATAGATTTGCAATTTTTGAGTTTCTCAGGATAACTCAACTGAAACTACCTAGTTTGCACATAATTTCAGCACTCCAAATTAACATAAATTTGCAAGAAAGTCTTTTCAGGTTCATTAATATTGGAAGGGGGAGCTACATCATTGGAGTGCTTGTTCTCAGCTTCCAGAAGGACCAGGGTGAGCTGCACTGAGGAAACTTCTTGGAGTACTTAAATGCTTGGGGTATGAAACTCTAATAAACTTCCAAAAAGCCAGGAAATTTGGAGTGAAGGCTGAAACTCCATACCTTGTGCACCCTACTGGGTCTTTGTATTTCAGAAAATGTTATGTTTGTTCATTGAAATATCTCCAGTATGGAGCTCTTTAGGGTGGAGTTTCACCTTTAACTCTAAATTTCCTGGCATGTGTGAGTTTGAAGTACACGCTTAACTTTTCCCTAGTGCTGTTTTTCAGTTTTAATTTCCTTTTTCTTTTAAAGGAGGGACCCTGCTAGAAGGACCCCTGCTAAAAAGGGATCCCACTGTAACGAAGACTAGTGATTTTGGCCTAATTTGGTCTTTCTGAATTTCTTCAGGAGAGCTAGGTTCAGCAATTTTTTTTCTACTGTTGTTTTAAAGACTCCTGTGGCCAATCCACCCCAGTCAAAAAGATCAGTCAAAAAGATAAAATCTGCACCCTGCAGGCCAATTATTTTAGAAGGTACCCAGATGTTTGAGTAGTATATAACCTTGGAAACATAGAACATCTCATGTAAATTCTAATTAAAGCTCTGGTTATGGGCATTGTTATGTGTGAGCTCTTTGTTGTGAAATGTATTATTTCTGTTAATTCAATAATTGTAGAAGCAGCCCATTTTTGCCATTGACACTTGTTGGGTTACATCAGTGATGGTATAACAGTGGAAACAGCAGTGGTTTGGAATGACAGCAATGGCAATTACCTGCAATGCTTTTAAAAATAATTTTGGCCCTAGACATTGAAAAGATGCGTCATCACCGATTTGTGTGAGGGCAACTTCAGCAGGGTTGAATTACAAGGCTTTGGAGAATAAAATTCTTCCTTCTGCCTCAAAATGCATCTTTTGAGCTCTACTGCCAGTAGATAATATGGAATAAATTTGCTTCTCATGCTATATCCCTGTTGTGTCAATAAATCTAGGACTTCAGCAAGAAGCTGTGGTAGCTGGTTTCCCCCAGCACAAAGCTCTGTTGGTTTTTCAAATCATTCCCATCAGCTTTACAAGGAGAATTTATCTTAGTGCAACATCCCTGGGGAAATTTGGGAAGTGCTGAAGTGCTGTGGCATTGGCTCTGTGAGTGCTGCCGCCCCAGCCCAGGTGTGCTCGAGGTGCTGGGAGCCCCAGACTGGGTTCCTCAGGACTTGAGCCTCCCCTACCAGTTCCTTACCGACCCCCACGATGGCTGTGGTGTTCTAAGCTTTGCCAAAGTCTCCGAAACTCAGCAATTCTTGAGGATTTTCAAGAACTTTAGTTCATGCAAATGGAAAAGTGAAATCCAGGGAGGATTCCTGCTGGTTGGAGCCAGGTACTTTGTTCCCAACCAGCCTCTCTGCAATGGGACTGGTACCCTGCAGCTCCGAGAGGGTAAGGACCCCTGCATCCTCTGATAAGCTGAAGATTTCTCATTCTGACACATAAAAGCACTTTGTCACTTTACCAGGAGATGATATTCCTCTCCTTTCACCCTTTCCAGTATGGCCCCTTCCCCAACCTTGTGTTGTATTTCCAGCCTTGACTTTGTAATACAGATCACAGCTGGTTGGTTTGAATTTCCCCTGAGTTACCAAGGATGCTGCTGAAAGCACAGGAAGAGCAGAAATGCTTTAATCAGTTAAATCAATCAAACCAAAAACAACAACAACAAAAAAAGCAGACTAGACCTTCAAATTTACCCCACGACCTTTGATACTCACTGCGATGACGTCTTTGTCCTATTTCTTTAAGTGCGAGATTTTATTGGGACTTGGCAGAAGGGTTGAGCGAGGAAGACACGGGAGGGGGGTTTGTTGAGTTAAAAAAGGAAAAAAGGAAAATGTCAGTGAGAAAATGGAAATACCCTGATGTTTCTCCAGCCCAGTGCTGGAGCTGGCCTCGCTCTCTCTCTCCCTCTGTGTTGCAGGGAAGGGGCTCCTTTTCCATTAACTTGACTATGGCCTTATTTAATCGGTTTGCTCTGACACGGAGCCAAGAAAGGGCTTTGCTGTGTGATGCTGGGTCCTGCGTGCGCTCAGGCATCCACAGCTGTTCCCTTCCAAGGGCTGGCTTTTGACTACTGAGGTATTTTTTTATAGCCACAGAGGGCAACTATTAATAGATGAGATTTACCAAAACACAGAGCTACGCAGCGCGGTGTGGAGGTGAAGAGGGAAACCTGGGTGATTTATGCCAGGAAAATTCCATGTCAAAATTATACTGAAAGAGACAGTAAAAATGAATATGCCAAGAAGGGGATTGAATCTGTCAGTCTGACCACGCCAGCGTTTCTCCTCCATCAAGGAGTTGCCCCAATGCAGGAAGTATGGTGCTGTGTTATTTCTTCAGCACTAAACAGCACAAATTATGCAAAGGATCAAGATAAGACACATAGACAGAAAGTACCATCTTTTTTGAGATGCGATTAAACTGTGAAAGAAATACCAAAAGGAAGCGGAGGCATTCCTGACCCCAAACCAAAAGACATTTTGGTTTGATTGGGATTAGGGGTAAAATGTGAAGAATTTTATATTGTGTGGTAGGAACGAGCTGATCAGGATTTTGCCTCTTTGCTTATTGATTCATTTCTAATTTCCATGATAGGATGTCATGAAACTTGTGCCCTTGTCAGACTCGCAAATTATATTTGTATATTGAAGAAGACAGGTTAGGGGGCACTGAGCAGGAAGGAATGAGAGTGTCAATTTAAATTTTCATTGCAGTCAGAGCTCAGACATTGGTTAAATAACATAAAATGCAGATGATATCAATTAATAGACCCATCACTATAATCATCTGCATGTTTTTCATGCACTTTGCAAAGGCACAAAAGGGAATTATATTCCCAAGACAAGACCCACTGACTATCAGTAGTGTGTGAGTATCAAAATCATCTTTACCCTTTGAAAAGCTTTGTCTTAAGTTGTTTTGTGTTTCCTTGATTCGTTACTTATTTCATTATTCATTGATTATTCATTATTTACTTGATTCATTAATTAAAAACAAGACAAGGAGAGATTAACAGGTGAAAAATTACAAGTAAATAAAGACATATGATACACTCATTTAGAGAACGTGGGTAGACCTCAACAAGGCCAGAGCTTAGTTTGCTTCACGTGGGCATCAGAGAGTATGGAAATGTTTCCTAACTGCCTGAACTGCTTAGGTTTGCAGGACCTGAGAACAATTACAAAATAGCATTTTTCTGTGATCTCCCGATTTCCACAAGCTTGATGATGCTCTATTCCTGTCTTCAATCCCAGCGTGTGCAAATCAAGACAAACATAGGCACTCCTGAGAAATACTGAAAATTGCATAAAACTCTATTATTCAAAATACCTGAATATGGTTGGGCTTGGCTTTTCTGGTTAAGGGTTTTTATTTTGCCTTCATGTTTGGCTTCCTTTCTGGTAAGGGCTAATTCTGCGAGTTGCTGATTCCTCCCAAAATGCATAGTCTGGATGTTATTGCAATAAGAGCTGAGGAGAAGCGTTGGCTATTTGTAGTTGCTGCTCTGTTAGTTCCTTAGGGGAACAGTCACGCCATCTGCTCGCAGCGGGTACAGACACACACCACATGCAGGATTTAGAGAATTAAATGTTAAAGCCTTTGTAATTGCTGGAGGAAAGGTAGATTCTTCCACTAGGATGTGGAGCACCTAGGTTAGAGGCTGAAAATAGCTATGTAAATGCCATGCACGGTTGACATCAGGCTTCCCCATCACGCTGCATTCCTTAACAGTCGTTCAATCTTTTCTATTTTTACGTATATAATGTTGTTCCAAACGTATGTTATGCTTTCTGTCTGGACGAAGTTACATATCCTGAGCTATTTGAAGTCCGTAGAAAGATTGAACTCCCGAAGACTTTGGTCTTTGGCTGGGATCTCTACATCCAGAGCACGAGCAAGGTGGAGAGCCTTCCTGAGACGAAGGGCCATAGCTAAGAGGAAAGCTCCTACAGAAGAGCGCGGCACTGCAGTGAGCAGAAGAAATGTTTTGGGTAAGAATTGATGGCAACAGTTCACAGCATTATGAAAATTACTTCCCTTTTGCCTCCAGCCTTTTTACCACTGCTGTGTCAGTGCCAAAAACCAGAACTCACTCACTAATTCTTCCAGAATTGATCGGTCATGATAAACTTCCAAACACAGAGTAAAACGCTTCCGTCAGACACTTCAGAGTGTTTCTCCCATTTTGCCTGGAGAAATGTGTGCTGTTTGATTGCCCCCCCTGCATCCCGTTGGATTCAGAAAAGGGCCTAGAGTTCCTGGCTTCCTCCTCCTCCACTCAGAATTCTTCTAATAGTTTTACTTCTGGGGATAGATTTATTCATGTGTTTTTGCTTCGAAATGTCTTATTTTGTCTTAAAAGTGCAGACTCAAACCTTTAGGTATCCTCATCTTGATCAGACACAAAGTTCTATTTTTACCCACCTGGGAACAATACCTGAAGCATTTCCAGTTCTTGATCTAGGAAACCATAAGGAGGAGATAGTCAACGAGGTGATTCCAGGGGATCTTCTCTTCCCCTGCAGCTGAACACGGCAGGATGTCAGGTTTTGCAAAGTACTTGAGATGTACTTGGGCTGGCAGCAGAGGAGTTGTGGCAGTGATGGAACCCATAGCATCCTCCCCTCTGTCTTGGACAGGGAGCTGCAAGGCATTTCACGCCAACACACGTCCTAAAAATGCGGGTTTGTATAATCCAGGGTCTTCCCAGGTGTGGGAAACAGTGGACAAAAAGGACAACCTGCAATTTTTGCTGGATGCTTTGCAAAGGTAGTTTTGTCGTCATCAGGGTCCTAAGTCCTGTAGTAGTTAGTGATGTGTTACCAATAAATCACTGCAGCAAACCAGAGCAAAAGTTGATGCATGGTTGAGCTACGCAAATGGAGCGAGAGGTTTGACTGCGTGGCCTGCAGTGGTCGTACTTGTGGCAAAAGTGGGTCAAGAAATTTGCCATAAAGGAAAATTAGAGGTTTCCCCCCTCTTGCATTAGTGTTTGAGAATGGAGAACAGATCTTTGCCTTCTCGTGGCCCTTTGCTAGAGCTCTGTGTTTGATTCAAGTGGATCCACAGGCTCGTGGTGCCAAAACAGGCAATTTCTGCACTCATGTCTGAAGGCCAAATATATGGGTATGATTTCCTATAGTTTACTGTTACATGCTGGATCAGTATTGCACGTTTCATAAGCTGCCAGTCCAATTTTGTAGGGTTTTGGGAAATGTGTCCTCCAGGGAATGCTTACAATCAGCCTTATGTTTTGGAGTGATAGTGCCTGTTTTCTGGTACACATGTTAGTAGATCCATATGTGAGGCAACAGAAATGTCCTTCCATCCGAATAATAACCTGGGCATTTGATGTGTCTGTTGCCCACTATTTGCTTAACTAGAGAACCTTTTCTGCTTGAGATATCCTTCAGAAGAAGAAAGGTCCACTCTCAGAAGCAGAGATGCACAATGGTATTTGCCTTATCTTGTATTTACGCTGAAGTTGCAGGCATTGTATAGGTTTAAAAACCATAAAGTCTGAAAGTTATTGAGTGTTTGGAAAAGGCACATTTACATCTTTCCTCCCGCTGCTTGGTTCTAGTTCAACAGAGAGAAATGAGGGGCAGGATTTTGATGTCAGGGAGTTAATTCTGTGAGTGAGCACTATCTGTTACAGCCACTGCTGCCACGTTTTGTCTCCCAACAGTAGTTACTTGACAAAGTCATGATCTGCTAAGTCCTCTCTCCTGCTTTTTCTTTTCCTTTCCCTTTTTCCTTGTCTTCCTAGTGAACAGGAATGGAAATTTAAAAAAAAAAGACAAAAAAAAAGAAAAAAAAAGTTGGATTTAGAAAATACACTATCCACAATATTTTCTTTCTGCAACTCTGAACTGTTTTCATTGCAGGTGTGTTGGTGTTTCTGCCAGGTCACCTAACAATTTACTGTGGATACTGGGAACTTCAAAGCTAAATGTTCCTATGTGAAATTTCTGTTTCAGCAACTGACATTTTCTGTTTCCTTGTAATCTCCTCACTGCTAGGAAAGAACAAGAGTAAGCAGCTTTTGTAGATCTCATAATATTCAGCGGTTCTTTGAATCTGAATATGCAATTTTCCTTTTTTTCCTTAAAAAGTGTGTTTAAGGCTTCACATTGTTGAAGATAAAGACTTACTGGTATGATCCATCAATACCACCCGAAAAAAACCAAAACACCAGAAACCAAAAATTGCTAAATATTAGTCCTTTGTCATAACAGGGAGGAAAAAACATATGAACATTGAAAATGTGAGGTTTTTCATGCCAGGCACAAGCTTTTCTTGGTTTCTCTAAACTGAAGTCTCCATCGCCAGATTATGTTCTTTGTGATCTCACTTTGGTGTTTCCTACCCTTTCCTGCATAAGATGAAATAAGAGGAAATTTCAACCAGTCTTGTTTAAATCAGGTTTTCATTTCTTTCTCAGAAAAGAGGAAAACTGAGATTATCCTTACCATAAGCCATTGATGATCTGCCGACTGCAGCAGGACCAACTTTGTGCACAGCCCTGCCAGGAGGTTAAGAAATGAGATTTCGAAGTCCATGAGTTGTAAAAACAAAAACAGAAAAGAAGCGGCATCTCCAAAGCAAAAGTGATGTTTTGCAAGATGCATATTTGGACTGGTTATTTTGGCCCATCAACTCCAGAAGTATCTGTAATAAACATGCTAGGTCCCTTGTGGTTATATATGATTTTATTTTATTTTTCTGCTGGTGTTGGCCTGATTCCAAGTGGCTCTTCGTTCCAATAGCAATGTATATCTCACTTTGTGGCACGGGATTTATGGGCAGAGAGGATTAGTATCAAAAAGCGAGATGAAGTGAGCAAAGAATTTGATCTTCTTCGTTTTTTCATCCTTCACTTTTTACTGTGTGTTAATTAGGGAAGTTGCTTAAAGACCAGCCTCTAGAAATTCCAGCCACACACCTTGGCAGGGATGGTGGTGCTTCCTTTCCCGACCTGGCCTGAGCTGCCTAAAAATCCCAAATATTCCCACGGTAGGTGACCCACCAGAGCCCACCTGGGCAGGGTCATAGAATCATAGAATGGATGGAGTTGGAAGGGATGGACCTTAAAGACCATCTAGTTCCACCCCCCCTGCCCTGGGCAGGGACACCCCCCACCAGACCAGGTTGCTCAAAGCCCCATCCAACCTGCCCTTGAACCCCTCCAGGGGTGGGGCAGACACAGCTTCTCTGGGTGAGATCCAGGCTCTCACCACCCTCACAGCAAAGAATTTCTTTCTAGTATCTAAGCTAAATCTCCATTCTTTCTGTTTAAAACTGTTACCCCTCATCTTATCACTCCCCTCCCCAACCAAAAGTCCCTTCCCATCTTTCCTGGAGCCCTTTTAGGGACTGGAAGGGGCTCTAAGGTCTCCCCAGAGCCTTCTATTCTGTGAGGTGAACCCCCCCAACTCTCTCAGCTGACAGGAGGAGGAGTGCTTAGGAGAGGATGGGTCCTGACCCATTCTGCTGCAAGGGCAGGTGGCACAGGTAGATGGAGCCCAGGACAGAGCAGTGTCCCTGCAGCAGGGTAACCCTGAGCTTTCCCTGGACTCTAAAGAGGGGACCCAGGTATTTCCAGGAGTGCCAAAGCCTGGGTCACTCCAGCCAAGACTCCCGAGGTGCCAGAAAGGCACTTTTTTGGGCAGGCTGCAAATGTTACCTTAAGCCTGACCCCACAGCCACTGGGATGGGGAAGGACAAGGCTGGAGTTGAATATTAATAGTGGAAATTGTTAGACAACTATAATATAGAGAGTTGCTATGAGCTACTCCCATAATTAAAGAAAATTCTGTGTCAAAGCTTCCAGTTTCCTCTTGATCTCCAACTTCCAGTCTGATTCACTCAGAGGCTCTACCTAATTCTTGACCTGCTTGAAGGGGATGCTACCAGGCTACATTCCCGGTCTCTGGTGCTTTTCATGAAAAAAATCAGGTTCATTCTGGTGACTGAAACCAAAATATCCTTTCCTTGAACTATTGTGCAGTGTGCTGTGCATGTATCCATTGGCTGTGCTTGGAAGCTTTGGGATGAGAGGTGGTATGTAGATGCCAAATATTAGAATGGTGGTTGCTCACTCACTGGAAGCAGAACCCTGGTTCCACAAGAAAATCTGTTTATGAAGGTAGATGTTCTACATTGTCTTCAGAAACCGTGAAACCAAGTGATTCAGGAAGGATCAGCCTATTGTGGGGATCTCTGACTTTCCAGCTGCTGAGCACCAGACCTTTAGGACTTTCTTGGTGATTGTGAAATATGAGTAAATGATTGTAAAATTAGAGTGGAGGCTTGTAAAATATGATTAGTGGCCACCAGCAGAAAACTTAACGGGTCAGTAACACAAGCCACAGCTTACTGAAAAGAAAGATGACCCATACTGTCACAGAACATAGGCTCAAGAGATTGAGTTTCTAATCCTCACTGTCACCCTGAAGGATTTTGGCACTTTGAACAAATGATTGCATTTCTCTACCTCAGTTTTCCTATTCGGAAGACTTTGCCTATTTCATGGCTTCTTGAATCATGGTAAAATTTCTTGAGGGGAGGCCCAGTGCGAGGGTTTTTGTCCCATTTTAGTATCACTGAAGCTCTCAGCCAGGGTTTGGAGCGGTGCAGAGGGCTCATGTCAGGGCTTTGACCAGGGTGGAATTTCTCTCTTCATGTTTAGGAAGCATTTTGAGGCCCAGGGGGGAAGCACTGTGGAAGTGCCAAGCAGCGTAACTGATGGTTAAAATAGCCTCAAATATATATACTCCTCTATACTGATTTCAGTTTGTGAGTGTATGTGAATGAGGTTTGCTGCAGCCAAAAGAGGTTTTCATAAAGCGGCAAAGGAAATCTTTTTCAACAGAATAGGTTCCTGAGAATATCCTTATGCTGCTTCTTTCTTTATCATTTGACTTTTCTCCTTGTTACAATGGTTCAGCCTGTAGAGTCTGGAAAAACATCAGGGTAACCAGGGCAGAGGGAATATCAGATGGAGATGAGGGATGGATAAGAGACAAATTACAGTACATTTCTCATGGGTCATTTGGCTCCAGTCTTGAAAAGGAGAGAGGAAAAAAAAAATCCTAAGTAGTAAAAGAAAGAAAAAGAGACAATCAAAACAAATAAACCTGCCAGTGTTGCTGATTTCAAAGGCCTGTGAAATGTGCATATATGCCTCAGAGTGCTTTGCTGTTCTAAAGAGATGCGTCTTGAAATGCTTGAAATGTTCCATACTCGCTGTCTCAGAAGTTAATTGTACAGTAAGATCACGATTCTCTTTGCCAAAGCTTTCTCTTTGTTTTCTTTTTTCCTTCTGCAAGTTGGCCAGCCAGTGTATCTTTTCCTAGCTCTGTGTAGCTCCTTAGCTTAATTATTTTTTATGGTCGGGCGAGGAAATGGGGTTTTTCGGTTCTTGCTGAACTCAAACGTTGCTTCCCCCTTGGACGTAGACCTTGCAAAGCAAGAAGGCTCAGTGGGCACATATTTATGGTCTGTAGCACTGCAACTCTTTACAAATCTACATGAGAGTTATATGAAGGTGGGGTCTCTGGTGTAAGAAGTGGGCAGTGAAGGCTGGGAGGATAAAGGGAGAGGGAACAAATAATTTTGTGTATATTAACAGCCACCCTAAATTTTTGCCCAGGGCTCAGACAGAACATGTTTGACATTTGCATCATCTTTTTCCCCATTCTTTTTCCCTGAGCCTCTCCTCTTTCTTATCCTGGCCAGAGCCAGCAGCAAAAGTGCCGGGGAAAAAAAAAATAAATGAAAAAAAATCTGTTTTCACTGTATTTCTGAATCTCAGCCCAGGTTTGTGAAGGATTTGGCAAGGATTTACAAACCTTTGAGAGAATCCGTGCAGAGATCTGAGGAAACCCGCCTCCCTCCTTAAAAAAGCAAGTTGCATTGGCCAGAAATTGGGCAAAAACTGGTTGTTTCAGCTGAGGTTTCCTTTGAGATTTCGGATTTGAACCTGAAGCTGCACTTTGAGAATCAAATTTTGCTCTGAGTAACTCTAGATTTAGATTGGAGTAAATACATCACAGTCGGAGCTGATGCTTGTGCAGCCCAGTGAGAGCAGGAGCTGGCTCGAAGGGAAGCTCACATGAACCAAAGCAGAAGAGGACCCAGAGCAAGGTCTGGAAGAGTCCAACCATCAAACTTATTCTAACCTGTTGCTGTGGTTCAGCCCATTAAATAGATACTGCATTTACAACATTCAGGAGTTATCTATAAGCAGTTGCATGAAATATACCTGTATCATGTAGAGGTCCTTCATGACAAAGCCAGATAGGGCTGAGCAGGAATGTGCTGTTAAGATTCTATAGATGCTAATACTGATTTTTAGAGCTTCATAGCAAATAATTTGTATATGGGATGTTTTTTTTTTCCTTGCAGTCCTATAGATTTATAATGCAAAATGTTACAGTAGAAATGTTCTTATTTCTAGCACTGTCTTGCTGGAACTCCAGCATTTCAAAGCATGTGGAACGAAACTGATGACTTGACAATTGTAAAAAATTCCCTCCTTCAGACCAAGGAGCTGCTCTCAGTCTCTGTTGCAGGATAAAGAAATCCCAGACCCCAAGGATTCCCATATTTTGCACAGTAAAACTCTCATTTGCTTTCTCTATTTTTTATTTTTTTTTTTTTTCATAGGGCGAGTAAACCCTGAGTCACCAGCAGAATGTCAGAATTAATTCAGTTTGGAAAAGAAGGCACCCTAGAATCAATCAACACCCAAACTTTGGTAGCCATGTGGGCTTTTGTTGTGTAATGGGTGGTGTTTAGCCTTGGTTTTAACTGTAGGACCCACCACTGATGTAAAAAAACCCTCTTCCAGCTTTAACCAGCTGACCTGAGCTCATTAGCAGAGAGCGAGACAGAGCTCAGCACAGGCTACCAAACCTACCCAAGAGGCTGGGTTTGTCTTTGAACAATTATCCTGAGTGTCCTTTCTTGGATCCTTATCATTCTTAAATTTTTTTTGCCAAAACATTCTTCCTTTCTAGTAACAGGAGATCAGATTTGGGGGCTTTAGAGGACATTTTGCTGCAGCGGATAAAGCAGAATTCTTTAAAAGCTGCCAAGCCTACATGTGCTGACAGTGCTTGCAATTTATGCTTGTGGACATGACCTACTGACTGCCTGGTTTGGATGCGGTCGGAATTACAGTTACACATTTGGATTTCAGTGTGAACACAGGCAGTGATCTGGATCTAAATTGGGACCTGAAGCCTTTCACTTGTAATATTCTGGCTCCGCTCTATTTCAGGCTCTGGCCCAATCACTGAAAGATTTATACCTTTATCAATAAATTATCATGACTTTTACTACACTTACACCAGTGTCTTAAATTAACACTAAACTAAATGTAGATGAGGCACGCTTCCTGCTTCTCATGATTTATGACAATCCGTCTGAAATGAGGAGCAAAATTAAATTTGCCAGCAAAGGCGGATCTTTAACATCAGGTCAGGCAAAAATTTTATTGCAAGTCCACTGCTACAGAGGGTTTGTAGGTTGGCTTTTTTTTTTTTGTGTGTGTGTGTGTAGGTTTTTTTTTTTTTTTTTGATAGACCTGTAGCACTTTAGGCAAAAGAGGAGAAAAAAAATGTTTGAAATGTTTGTAGGTCTGAAATCTCTGCTGTGTAGTTCATGTCAGGTTGGAGGTGATAGACAGGATGAATGTAGCAGTGACATGGCACTGATAAGCTCCCAGCTTGAGGACTGTGGCCTCTTTTGATGACCTGCCTTTGAGGAAGATGTGGACAGTGCAGTTGAGAGCATCAGAAATGACCAGAGGGCTTAAAAAATATAACCAGTGGGGAGAGGCTGAAGAGATACGGTGGTTTTAGCCTAAAAATGAGGTGGTTTTGCAGGGGAATATAATAAGCTTTCAAATAAGTAATAGGTTTGGTAAAGCAGAAGGGAATTAGCTGAGCTCTCTGTCTGTGGGGAATAGCACGAAGTCCTGCACATCTGTTGCAGCTAAAAGGATGCGGGTAGGTCTTCAGAAAAGCTTCCTGGGCATAAAGGTGTTGAAACATGGGCTGCAGGCTGCTGGGGTCTTCAGAGTGGTCTTAAGTGATCTTAAAATTTGCTTGGTGTGAGATACAGAGCTGCTCCTGATTTGGGGTGGAGGACTAGCAGCAATGTCTCTGGACACCCTTTCCACACTTGTTTCTCTGTGACTCTATGAGAGAAAGCAAAAGGCAGTTTATACACTGGCATCAACACTGTGATTCCAGCAGTTGAGCTCCATGTCTAACCACCCCAGACTGAGAAATCACAGGGGGAAAAGCTAAATTACAATTAGTGTGTGTCTGCCAAATGGCCCCATTTCAAGGTCAGCTTTCAGTGCTGCTGAAGCCATGGCTCTTGCCATTATCTTCAGGAAGAACTTCATTTGGCTCAAAACAGTCCTTGCTGTTCGCTGCAGATACTGAAAATCTGTAGGTGAACGCTGCACCCTAAAACCTTGGGTCCCCCATGTTGCTGGGACAGCAATCCTGGGGCCAAGGACAGAACTGGAGGGACCAAGGGACACCACCAAGACTTATTTGCCATACCACTGCGGGGACCACACCTGGATCTGTTGCCAGGGCTGTCCAGAAAAGCTTTCTCTTTGTCTACTAAACTGTGTACCATGGTTTGAGCTGGGCTGACAGCTCCTTTGAGAACACGACAGAAAAGGAGAAACACAGGAAGGAGTGATGTAGTGCATCCCTGTGATTCCAGCAGATTTACTCTGTCCTGCCGTGTGCTGAACCCTCTGGGTACAGGACAGGACATTGCCTGTCAAGAGACAAAATGGAGACTTTTTGAGGCTGACTTCCCAATTGAGAAGATGCTGGCATTTTTTATTCGGTTTTGGTTGGGTTTTGTTTTGTTTTTTAATTATGAAATGCAGTGCCTTTTATTCCTAACAAACTCATCAGGCTGTTGGAGACCGTACTCCCCAGTGAGCAGATAGCAAAGTCCCTGCTCTGCCTTTGGGTGGGGTCTTGCAAATAATCCCTTAAGTACCCTGTTTATTTTCTTGCTGTAAAGTGACACTTGTCTTTGAAGGAAAAAAACAAAACAAAGTCAAATAGAGAATAACTCAGTGCAAACAATCGAAAACATTTTCCTAACAATAAGGGCTGGAAGGCTCCATGTTCTTTGCAAAAACAACCAGGGGTGCAAGAGGCTGCAGGGAAACAGGGGAAAGCCACGCTCCCACCTGGGGGAAAACGGGGCAGGAAAAATTTCCAACCCAGTTATAAAACTGCTTGACTCGAGTCACCAAGGCCAGATTCAATACAATTAGACTTGATACCAGCCGAGTTTAAAAGCCCTTGTCAAATGTGTTTGTAGTGAATGGGCAAAGATTTGTGGCTGGGTTTGGCCTTGGGGCTGAGGGTGGGTGGAAAGGAGCTCCTCGGAGTGTCCCCCACGGGCAAGGAGGGGGCTCTTAGCTGGGGGCTTCACCTTGCCACCTGGCGACTAGTCCCCGCTGTGGCAAAGCCACAGCCCAAATGGACAGGAGAGGGGCATGAGAGATGAGACAGGCAGGGGGTAATGGCTCCTCAGTGCCTGATGGGCAGGTAGGGCTGGCAGGAGACACTGAGTCCATCAGAATGGAACTGGAGCACCCTTGGGGACACATATTACTGAGGCTGGGGCTTACTGGGAAAGAGCGAGCTGCTCCACAGCACGGTTTCAGAGGGCTGTTTATGCTACACTGGAGGAAAAAAGCAAACCGAAGCTGTGTCTTGGACAAATAAGTCGATGAAAAGATTTGGGTGGGAATGTGCACATTGCCTGATATGATTTGGTGTCCCAAATGGCCTTAAACAGCCCATAGACTTTCTATGTCTAAAACAGATTCCAGCAAAGGAGACCTTTTATGATGCACTAATAGGCTCATTAGGTTTTCTCGAGCAAGGCACGCTCACAGCATCGTATGTTTTTTCCATTACAGGAATTACATATATTTTGTTGTGCTTTGGGTTTTGTTTTGCTTTCCACACAGACTTGCCCTGACAGTTCCCCCATTCAGGTTTGTATTGGAGGTACCATCTCGAGCCAATGAATTTTATGAAATATGTTGCTGGCACTCACGGAGAGATGCATAAAGGAAATATTCTAATGACAGTTGGGAAGGCTTTGATCCCTTTCCAAGACTGTACTCATGTCTTTGAAATGCGAGTTTGGCAGTGCTGGAAAGGCTGGGCTCTTTGGCTCTCTTTGGCACGAGCCCATGTGACAGACATTATGTCCTCTATCAGGGGACCCACATAACCTTGAGAAGTGTAAGCAACGCTCGCAGATTGCACCGGGTCAGATAGTCTGGGCTGATAACAAAGCAGCAGGGGGGGAGTCAGCCTCCTCCAAGCCAATAACTGAAAACTGTTTTGACCTGGTAACTGTTGGGTCTGCTGCCTGCGGCTCTGCAGTTGGACATGAACTGCAAAAGTAGTTAATTTATGCCTCCTTGAGTGTAGGAATGTGGTGATGATGGATAGGGATGGGAGGTTATTAGAAACATGGGGAGGAAGGAGAGGATGGAATTCCAGCTCGCATTTTTATCTCTTACACACGCACACACACACACACACACACACGCTGGTTCCTTCACACACAGGCTCTTGGCTGTCTCACATGTGTGCACAATCCACTTACACACTCACACCTCTGTCCACGTGCCTTCTGCACACACAGGCACGTGTTCAGACGCTCACCAGGGATTTCCCTGAGTCGAATGCTCCTGCGTGGTGATGTGTTGGGGGCTGCTGACTGCTTTTACAGAGGGGTTCCTCCCAAGCGTGGGCTGTTTACACCTACTCCTGTGCAGACCCTTTGCTAAAAATTATCTCTGCATTCTGTTCTTATATCATTTGAATATGCTCTGGTGTGACTCCACCTGCAGTGCTGTGTCCAGCTTTGAAGTCCTCAGCACAGGAAGGACATGGACCAGCTGGAACTG
>BJBW01000329.1:83759-143978 GCA_004320125.1 Scolopax mira | reverse complement strand
GATGAGGGGTAACCATTTTAAACAGAAAGAATGGAGATTTAGCTTAGATACTAGAAAGAAATTTTTTGCTGTGAGGGTGATGAGAGCCTGGCTCTCACCCAGAGAAGCTGTGGCTGCCCCATCCCTGGAGGGGTTCAAGGCCAGGTTGGAGGGGGCTTGGAGCAACCTGGTCTGGTTGGAGGTGTCCCTGCCCCAGGGAAGGGGGTTGGAACTGGATGGTCTTTAAGGTCCCTTCCAGATCTAACCATTCTATGACTCTGTATTCTGCTCACTCACAGACTTCCGTTGGCGAGCAGAGTGATCAGAGAAATACTGTAAGACCAAGTCCAATTGCCTTAGTCCGGTGGATTTATGTAAGGCACGAGGTCGGTCTCAGTGATGCACTGACATCACCGGCCAATTAGTTAAATGCTGTCTGCTCTGGATGGTGTCTGCAGCAATAATGCCTGTACAAAACAGCCCGGGATGTTGAAGCACGAAGTCTGTGTGTGAATGAGAGAGTGATTGTGGCTGTGAACTGAGGATACAAACGGGGATTGGATTTGGAAACAATAAGCAAAGAGAGAGCTGAGAATAAAGAAATATTAGTTTAGATTATTTGAAACCAAAAGAGAAGAGCGAGGATAAAAATGGTAATCTCAGGAGGGGAGTTTGATTACAGTTACTCCTACAGGGATTTGCATGGGCTGTAAAGTGTCTGCTTCCAGAGTCAACAACCACAGTCCCAGCACGGGCAGTGGGGCCTTCCCTCCCCACTGTGATACACAACACACAAACCTTTTCCTACTTAGAGGTACACAACGCTTCTGTTTCTGTCCTGTCCTCTCTGTCCTGTCCTCGCTGTGTCCCATCACTCCCACATTCTCTTCCTCTTTTGCTTGCTGTCTTCTACTGGTGCTGACACACGTGTAACACATCATCTCCTTCACACATACCCGTCCTCCGTCACATACTCTCTGGTGGGTTTTACAGTTTCATTTGGAAACAGACGTTACCTCTCACAAGTAATTTCAAGCTCATGGATAGGTGTAAGTATGAGCCCATATTTGGAAAAGGTGTTTTCAAAGGGCACAAAGAAGATCCTAGAAATCAATTGTGCACAGCCTTGGAACATTGTGCAGATACATGCAGAGCAAGTTTGAGGAGCTAAGGGAAAGGATCTCTGTATTTTACATAGATATGTTGGGAACCGTGGAGAGATGAGAAATGTGTAAAGGGTCACAGTGGTGACCTGTCCTTCAGGATGTCATCCACATTGGGGCAGAAGATAAACACTGTATGGAATGGAAACATACCCTTCCACTGGTGTCCCCAAAGAGCACGTCTTCCTCCATGAGTCAGCGAGGGCCTGGGGACACCCAGCCATGAACTATTTTGGAGGCAATGACTTCAGCAAGTGGCAGGGGAAGCTATTGTGGAAATATGAATGTGTTTTCCATTGGGGAGTCCTCCAGGGAAGGACAGAAAGATCTTGGTGTTGAGCCAACTCCCCTAGTTTTTCTTCACCCTTCTGGGAACGAAAGCCTTGCAAAGTATGTGAGGAACCCTACTTACTGAATGTGAGCGTGCTTGGTTTCTGAGAACTACATGAGCCTCCACACATATGGAAAGGGGGACTTTAGGAAGCAGGAATCAACTTGCTCAAGACCATCATGATGTCCTTCCCTTACAAGCTGGTCAACCATGCTTGACTCCATGCGATCTCTCCCTCTGTTGCTTCCATCTGCCAGGTGAAGATAGTACATTCTCTCTGTGTGTTTTAGATCTTGTGTCAGCTCAACACTTCATCTCAAAAGACAACGTGAGCTGGAAGCAGAGACCCAATGTGTTTATTCTCATGCTTCACTTTCTCCAGCTTTACTCTTGAGTTGGACCATCGTGGTAACATTGAAAGCACTGGAACGCCATAGCACACACTTTGGCAGTAGCTCTTGTGTTCAAAGTCTACTCCTTTGAAGAAGTGCAGAAAGTACTTCCAATGGCCATCAAGCTAAAGGATTGGCTTTGCTTGCCTGCAAGGAGATTGCAACCTCCATAGATCCCAAAAGATAAGAAGAAATGCTGCTCACCTGGGGAAGGGGGGTGTGTGCTAGGGAGCCTTAGGAATTTATGCCATGGTATGGTGCCACTGCTGGGGAGCTCTCTTGGCACAACTTTG
The DNA here is from genome assembly GCA_004320125.1 of Scolopax mira. Classification (NCBI taxonomy): domain Eukaryota; kingdom Metazoa; phylum Chordata; class Aves; order Charadriiformes; family Scolopacidae; genus Scolopax; species Scolopax mira. The sequence goes on along the minus strand of BJBW01000329.1, from coordinate 141,820 downwards.
CTTGCTGGAAATAGCAATTCCCAAACAACCATCCTATGTCCGGGTTAGACCATGTGCATCTCGGCAGAAGAGCTAAAGGAGTAAGTTTGTGAGATGTTGTGCCAGCTGAAGGTGTGAAACGTGTTATTGTGAAGGAAAATTAGAGGTAACAATAATAAACAGCTTAGAGGAAATGCGCAAGGTAACTGCTGATATAAAAAGATTTACTGACCATAATAATTGGTTAATTATGTTCATAATAAATAGATTCCTGTACTTATCTCAGGAATGTGGACAGCTTTATGTATTTACCTTGGATTTTGTGGCCTTAGTTAATCAGTGGCCTGAAGTCCTTAGATGAGATTCAATATGTGAATGCAAAGTAAATGAAATTTGGGAGTGGGTTATTAAAATATTTCAGGTGCCTGATACGCAGGATATTACATGATTTTTGCTGGGATTGCAGCACTTCTTCAATACTTTGTTGCTTTTTGTGTCACCTTTAGGGAAAAAAAAAAGCATTTTTTTTTTTCTACAGAGCATACTTAGATGTCAATGAACTAAAGAACATACTCAAACTGGATGGATCCACGCACCTCAACATCTTCTTTGCCAACTCCTCTGAGGAAGAGCTGGCTGGAGTGGCAACTTGGCCCTGGGACAAGGAAGCCTTGATGCATCTAGGTGAGTGATAAAGATGTTTCTTCTTTGTAAAGCATTCTTTTGAGGCGCTAAGAAGGAAAGACAAATATGCGTTAAGCTCTGTTCTGATTTCTTATCATTCCTCTAATATATAGTCAGGGGAAAAAAAGTATTTCACGATTCCCAGATACTGGCTCACAACCAGGAAAATGTTAGGTTATAAACCCAAAGCATATTATGGTATTTGTAGATGATGTCAAGCTGAAAGTATTTCACCTTTTAAGTGAAGCTCCTTTGCAGGGCATTCTCTCCATGGGAGCACTTTGCAGAGAGGATTGGGGGGATAGGTGGGGAGATGCTAGACAGAAGTGAATTTTTAACCTTATCCTGTTAAGTTCTGATCCTTAGTTCATTACTTAGTAAGTGTTCAATTAATTGTCCTCACAGACTATAGTTAACATTTGTTGCTATTTTTCTCTACCAACGTGCAAAAGAACAAATTGTTGAGAGATTGTATTTCTAATGTTCGTTTGGGTGGAACTGGGGAGAATTCACCACCCCGTGGATTGCCCTGCACGACTCATAGCCAGGTTGGCAAGTGTGGCTGCTGGAACCCCGGGATCCAAACAGAGCTGGACAACCTCCCAGGTGACTTGTTGCTCTGACACCTGCAGTGGCCACTGGTGTGGCTAGGACCTGTGCTCCTTGCAAAACACCAGATGAACCTTAAAAGGTTCAGGAGGCACCAAGTGAGTCTGGACCTACTTAACTGTACAAACTGCCCTGGGACTGCAAACCTGATCTGGTCATCTTATAAGAGCAGGGATTCTCACAAGGTTTCTGCATATTTCTCTAGCTCATCCAGACCTTCCTAGGCTGGAAGTTAAGTCCAGTTTCAGCCAAGTTCAGTCTTTGTGAAAGGCTGTTTCAGCCAGTTTTTAGATTACCCAACCACACACTAAGCAAAACAGAAAAGATGTGGCAAATGTAAACCTAGATGAGGGGAGCAAAATATGGTGTTTATTATTCTAAAGTATACAATGAGAGCGGAGCTACAACTCAAGCCATCAGTCAGGGAGGCTTTTTCGTGTTCAAAAATACCCCAAAACGCTAGATGTTAATATCTCTTTATAGTCACCTGTCTCCTCAGCTGAGAGAGGCTCCATGATCAGGCCAAGCCGTTGGAGCTGGCTGCCCTACTTCAGTTAGTAAACATTCTATTGCAACATCCATCTCCACAGCTGCTCTGGAAGAAGCTTGAGCAAACTTCCCTTCCCAAGGACTGGTGCTGACACACGTCCAGTCTCCTGCCGAGCTGGGCTGGAAGTAAAGCCGCTTCCACTCTTGACTTGCCTCCAGCTCCATCTCTATGGGCTCCTGCTGGGAGCACCCAAACCAGAAGATGCTGTAAATGCCCACAAGAGAGCATTCGCCATGGCATGTCCTGGCAAAAGCAAAGATAGATATTAACCCCAGCGTGGACCAGCACCTATGCCAATGTGATTTCCATCACTTTTTACCACCACAATGCCCTTCTCCTGCATTAGCCCCACAGTCACTCTCTGCTTCTGGTTGTGCAACAGTGTGAGTTGCTGGTGGGAAACATCAACCCAAATGCCATTGCTGGACTGAAATAAGGCTGCAATATAGTTGATCCTTCCCTAAATGAGTATTTTCACAGCTTCCCTTGGTGTTGCTATGGAAGGGAGCAGAGAACAAGGGGAGAGCTCCAGAGTGCCAAGAAGAACCTTCTGCAAGAGGGCTGGGGCTTGCCCAAAGCCCTGATGAGTTCTTCTGTCACTTCGTTAAGCTAATTGTCAACATCATGCCTGAGCAAAACAATTTAAATTCAGCTCCTGCGGTGTATTGACAGAATTCATTGACCAAAAAAAAAAAAAAGATCGCACGAGAAAAAAAGACATTGGCCAACAGTTAAAAGTTGACTTGCAGTGGAAAAAAGTAAAAATAAATAAATAATGGCCATAATTTCCTGTCATAATAGCCCTCTCAGACCTGTGCTTGGTCTGTAAGAATTCATCTTTAATCTTTTTTTACTCTCTTCTATAAATCCAATATGTACTTAATAAAAAATATGAAATATGTCCTGTGGTGCAGATCTAAAGGCTGGGATAGAGATTGTCTGGGTGAGGGAGTTTATCTTTTCTGTAAAACTGCAATTGATTTAGATTCTTGACAGCTGTGAAAAATATAAATTTTCAACAAAGGCGAAAATAAAATCTCCCTCTCCAGCTGCCTTAGGGCTCTCCAATGCCAGAACCATTTACCCAGCCTTTATTTTGAAGGCACATCCTGCTGAGGAATTTCACCAATATTCCTGCCATTGGAAAACAAACCATGGAAGTATCTTTAGGAAAGAGACCCCCAGAAAACAATGTACCAGGTTGCTCTCTGGATGTAAATGTCTCTGCTTGGATAGACCCCAAGCACCGAAGGATTCAGAGCATGTATGGTATGAAAGGAGAGAGAGGGATGGCAGGAACGTGGGGGTCGTATACTGGTAGGTCTGTAGACAATTAATTGGGTCTGTGGGGAGCAAGCGTAAGGACCAGTTCAGTGCTGTGAGAGGGATGTGCAGATGCTGCATGTGGCATAATAGGCATGATGTTGCAATGTGATTGGCTTTGTTCACTCTTTTGTGCCTGTATTTAAATTTGCAGTTCCATTTTTTTAGTGGTATGTATGTATTTGTCCATGCCTGTGTGACACCTCTCCACTGTGGGCATCTAGTCACACGTGCCCATGGACAAGGGAACGTCTTTTCTCTGTTGCTATGTCTGCATGTGTCCTTGCAAGATATCCAAAGTGGTGCTTCCTCTCTCTTCAGCATTGACAGAATTTCAGCTGGAATACTGTGTTGTGTTTGGACACTGTGCTTGGAGGAAAACGTGAGACGACTGGTGAAAGCCAAATGAGAACAACCGTCAGGGAGGTCGAGAAAAAGGGTTGAGCTACAAGGAAAGGTTGAATGGATTACAGTTGTTCAGACAGAAGGAAAAGAGCCTGAATTGGGAATGATGACAATCTCATAAAAGATGATGAAAGGGGAGGAGAATCTTCTGTTCTTCGTATCCGTGTGAGGCAGGACTTGAAGTCATGAACTTAAATTGCCAGAAAATCAATTCAGATTAGATGTGAGTTAAATCCTTGCAGCTGTAAGGATACTGAGTGCCGAATTGATTGCTGGGGCAGTCATGTCATCAGGGGTTGTAGAGACGTTAGGCCAATATATGTGAGGGATGGTATAAACCTAATTGGTCCTCTGTTGTTTGAGAGTGGAATTTAGATGACTTCTTAAGATCTTCTTCATCTTATTTTTCTCTAATTCCATGGTTGTTGCAACCAAGTCTCCAGGCAGACGAGAAGGAAGAATCTATGGTGCGCCAGAACCTGGTGATCTCATCTTCCCTGTGCTATACTCACTGATAAAGTTCCTCCTGCCAAAACCTTTTCTCTCCTCATTGTCACCAAATTATTAGTATACCATATCCAAGATTTATTTTCCCACTATAACTTTTACAAAGCAGTCTCCCGTTCTCATGATAGGCAGTACACACAAACAGTTTTAAAGAAAAGGCTTGGAAAAGTTGAGGTCAACAAGCTAAATAAAGAAAATACAAAGCCTATCATAAATCCAAAGGTACATCTATCTAGCTGAGCTAAAAATATAATTCTTATGATTAATTCAATATACTGTAAAACCTCACTAATTTACTATTTGCTTATCTACACATCCCATAATTCATACAACAAAAAAGATCACCGTTGGTTTTCTTTGTACACATTTAACAACCACGCAGTTCTTTTAGAATTATCACATTCCAGGATTTCATATTTTTTGACACATTAGACATGCATATTCATTAGTGGACTCTGCAGTTCAGAAACGGGGCTTGTCTGAGTGTATGAACAGAGTGTGTTTCTGACGGTTACTTCAGAGCTGTCTGTGCATCAGAGCACACCCTGCAAAACCTGTTCCAGCCTTGGGGGTATTCTCTTTCCTTTGTCCAGCCATTCATTTGCAAATATTGGTGCAACCTTCTGCCATTTTTAGGGTTTTTTTTAGGAGTTAATAGGCTTCTATTATACCTTAACACAGTGGAATAATCCACGGAGAGTGCGCCAGGTATGTTTTGTTTGACTCTTGCGTGCACCTGTTGGGGCAGAATCATTCTCTTTAAGCACATTCAGTTATTGGAAAATGCATAGTATGAAGTAATTGCATGTAGGATTTTTCTCTAAGTTAGCAAACAAACCACACTGATCATATTCAGTTGAAAGACCAATTGTCACTGTGGTTTTGGTTTAGGACGTTGGGCTTTGTCCCACGATTCCTCATCCTTGGAGCCCCAGATTTAGGGCGAAATGAAACCTGTGCCTGATTGTGCAATAAACAGTCTATGCTGTAGAGGATCCAATGAACTGCCAGGGGATCTGCCCTTAGGATTGTCTTCCTTTCCCTTTCTCATGCTGTTCTGGGGAAGACAAGGCTAACAGAGAAGTTGTTCTCTTCTCCCCTTGCAGGTGGCATTGTGCTGAACCCCTCTTTCTACGGAATCCCTGGCCACACTCACACAATGATCCATGAAATCGGGCACAGCCTGGGGCTCTATCACGTCTTCCGGGGAATCTCCGAGATCCTCTCCTGCAGCGATCCATGCATGGAAACGGAGCCCTCCTTCGAGACCGGGGACCTCTGCAGTGACACCAACCCTGCTCCTAAGCACAAGCTGTGTGGGGATCCTGGACCTGGCAATGACACGTGTGGCTTTCACAGTTTCCTAAACACGCCGTTCAGTAATTTCATGAGCTATGCAGGTAATTGGGTTTCTTCCGTTTGCTTGGTGTGTCTGTGGTTGGGCAAGAACAAAGAGCAACAGTTTAACCTCTGATTTCTAAAGTCCCTTTCATGCGGGGCTTTATGCTGACATGTGTGTCCATTGGGCCAGGACCAGGCTTGATGAGGTACCAAACCTGATGGCCTGAGGAATCTCTTCCAGTTCTCCTCTTCTTTTTCTCTCAGTTTTCCCCAACTTTATGTAGTTTTGTGTGATGACCAGGCAGAAGGTTTCAGGGAGGGAAATGTAATAAGCATTATGAAAACAGCTTCTAAAGGCGCTACAGCAAATTTGACACCCTTGGTCCCAGGGATCGGGATGCCTGACCTATGGGATCTTCTTTGGAAACCCCAAGTTCAGAGTTTGTTTACCCTCTTCCAAGGAGATATTGAATGTCAGATGACTGCTGATAACACCATGACTGTAAGATAAACCTGTGATAGGTAGATATCTAATGAGACACGAACTGTCCTTCCAGGAGTCCCTTCAAATTTCATGTTTATTCTTTGATTTGGAGTCAGTGTGGTTCCGCTAGAATCACCCACATCTGAGTTTCTTCACTGGAGTGTGTACTCTGGGATAGTACCTGGACCAGGATTGCTCCTCTGGTCAAGGACTACCATTCTTCTGTGCTGGTTTGTGCTGGGAGTTCAATCACAAAGGCTCCATATGAGTGCAGCAAAACCAACTCCCAAGAGGAATAAGCTGCTTAAGCAAAAGCCTGTATTTGCCTTTACAATTCTGCAGGGTTCTGTAAGCACAGCCGGGTCCCTTAGGGGTGCTGGTTCATGACCCTCCCACCAACAGGGTGTAAAACAAAGAGAGCAGAAGCTCCTGTGATCCTTGCCCATCAGACGCGGGTGAGATGGGGTCCTTGCCACACCCCAAGAAATTCAAGGGGAGTTGAAGGATCTTTTGTTATTTCCCAGAAAGAATAGGGAATACCTTGGCTTTTATTTCCCCTTATTTTGGGTCACAGGGTCTAGCTGTGATGGAGGTCTGTGACACTGAGCCAACAGCATCAACAGCATTTTAAAGGTGACCAATATACTTCGAGCCACTGAAGGGCACCCTTATATTCCAAACGAAAACACAGATTGCCCACTCAAAAGGTCATAGGCGTGCTTATTCTGTAATAAAACTGTAGAGAAGCAAAGTGTTTAATGTCATCTGGGGCACGGATTGAAATGATTTATAACAGAAATGCGTTTATGTCCTTCATGGCACCAGCTAAAAGTGATGCTTGGTTTTCTCTTTATTTTTCTATTTGTTTAGAGGGTGTTTTCGGGGACAAGCGTACACACACTTGAGTCAGCTCCACAGAGTGTCAGGCACTTTTGTGCCAGCGGTGGGGCAGGGAGTCTTCCTGTGTGATACAGCCTCCTGGGAACATCACACCAATTAGTCAGTGCCACTCCAGGGGACAACATCCCCCACCGATTCTGCCTGTGTGTCTGTGAGGAGGGTGGAGGGTGCTGGTTTCGAAACGCTGAGGTCTCTTCTTCCAAAGAGAACCTGCCTTGCCAGTTCTCTGCAGAGCTGGGACAGAGGCAGACCCCCGAGATACCTATCTGTTCTTGGGAACCATATGTGCTGGTGTTCCAAGCAGAAACCTTTCTTTTTTTTTTTTTTTTTTCTTGAAAAATTAAGTGAAGCGGCATGATAGGCATCTCTAGAGCTCATGCATGAATCTGTTTGCTTTTCTGTTGTTGCCAGTGGAATAAAAATATATCAGGATATCAAATTGCTGCAGAAATACCTTTGAAACGTCTAGGTTGAGGTCATGCAGCTCTAAACATTGTCTTTCTTTCCTTTCTGTTTTGCTGCTTGTATCCAGCTTGATCATAGTGTGTTTGTCTGTCTCTGTCTAACATCCATCGGTCCAGTTACCCCCCAGTTCTGTAGCAAAGCACTGACTTAAAGGGTAACTTTTCTTTCCCTGACATAACAAGTTACAATATCCAGAAGATCAAAAAGGGTGAGAAATTGGACTTGTAAATTATTTTTACAAGTCCAAATAGCCATGGTGTTCCCAGATGAAAAGATAAGTTAGTCTTGTAGATGACTCTTCATGAAATCAGCAGGAATTCTGCCTCTGAAATCTGTTGGAATGATCATCCCAGCAAAGTCTCTTGAGTTTCTCTAATTATTACTTCATCTGAAGATTTTGAACCTTTCTTGAAAGCGAATGATCAAGTGGGATCACTCCCTGCCCCCAGGACACAGCCTGCGCTGATGGTCACACAGACTGAGAATGCAGGTCATGTTTCTCCTGTGCCATTGTCACACTGCTTTGTCCTATATATATTTTATTGTTCCTTTATGATGGCTATTAAGGGCCTTTGTCTCCTTCTGGGCTTCCGTGAAGAATATTTATGGCTTTTACAGCATGCTCAGGGATAGACCATTGATAATTATTGAGGAAATCCAGCGATGTCATATTAAAGCAGCTTTTTGCATGCCCACAGGGATTTGTAGATACTTTCAAGCTGGTGGTGTGTGTCTCTCTGCTGCGCGTGTTAGATGAGGAGAGGTTCACTACTCGTGGAATTAGGAGAGAACACGGGAGCTGACCTGTGGTAGGACTGCATTTGGGGCTGTGATCTGAGCAGGATCCCAGACGAAGCTGTCTCCTTTCTCTTGCATCTCAGGGAAGATGTGGTGAGGTTTTAAATTAGCCAGCAAGTTCACACTTCTCTTTAGAACAAATTCATATTTTTTTTTGTTCCTCTTGAGTTCCACAGGGCACGGTCGTGAAGACATGAGAGCATCTAGTAATGCTGCTACAATATTGAACTGCCAACTTGCACTCAAGCAACTCTCTGAACAGCCTTTGGTGACCTGCTTTGTCCCAGAAAAGTGTATTATTACTTGACCTGTGCAAAACCATGATTGTTGTTTGCACGGCAGCAGTGTGCAGAGGTCCCATGTGGGACTGAGCTTTACTGGGCTGGGAACTCTGCAGGCACATGTAAAGAAACACTCTGTGTTTTCAAGAGCTTTCCATCTGATGGGAAGAGTACCAGAAAAAATGGTTAAAGTGCTAGCAATAAGTTCTTCAGCATAGTTTTTCTGGGTGACTTTGCACAACATATTTATTCCTTCTGTGATCTGCACAATAGAGAAATAGTAATTTTCTGCTTCTCCCGGGGCATTGTAGTTGTAAAGTTGTTTGGTGTTCAGAGGGCACTAGATGTGTTCTTGTTGCCAAATCATGTTTGTGGAAAACAGATGGAATGAGAAATGGGTATTTATGGGAAGTTATCCAGCAAAAGTATTTCTCCATTTTGAATGAAAAAGAAATCTGAAATCTCAAAACTGTTTATGAAAAGTCAGAAAGGGCTTAGAATCAGAATGGGGGAGATTTTTTATAAAAATAAAATTATTTTACTACAACAAAGGTTTACATTTTTAATCATTTAAATTTTAATGATTTTTTAAAAATTGTTTTTTTCAGGACATTTTTATTTCTTCATTAGAAAATTTAAGAACTTTAAAAAAATTGTTCCGTATTAAGAAATCTGTCAAAATCTATTGCAGAAAATTTGCACGACTTTGTCAGTGCTTTACCCTAACACTAGCTGTCCTTTGCCCTTTTACCCTCCCTCAGAGATATTCGCTTAGAAGTGGAATTCTTCTAAGCCCAGAGGTCCCCTGGTGGCCCCAATTCTGACCAGAAGGTGCTGCACTGAGGCTTTCTGTTTCTTTGCCTTCCCGTGTCTCTGTCTCAGCTGGGGATAATCTCCAGGTGCTTCACGTGTATCCTGGACCAGAGGCAGAGAACGTTTATTGATATATTTTTTCCTTTTTAACTTGTTTCCTTCCTCCTGGCTCCATAAGTGATGACTGCACTAATTTGTTCACAGGCCATTAACTTTTGAGTGCTGCAAGAACTCAGCCCTTGCAAGAAGCTGCCATTCACCAGGTCATAACTCTTTCTCTTGCCCAACCTTATCTCCCGCGTGGTTGATGTGGCTTCTGTTTTAATTTCAGATGATGACTGCACCGACTCCTTCACGCCCAACCAAGTGGCCAGGATGCACTGCTACTTGGACCTGGTCTATCAGAGCTGGCAGCCTGTGAAGAAACCGGCTCCCATTGCAATCGCCCCCCAGATTGTGGCTCGGACCTCCACCTCGGTCACCCTGGAGTGGTTTCCACCCATTGATGGGCACTTCTTTGAAAGGTGATCACTGCTCTGCACTGCACTGGACTGAATGGAAGGGGAGGAATCGGGGAAAACCTGGGACCCCACTCCAGGAGCACAGATGTATCACGTGCTGTGTTCAGTCTGGATTAAGGCTCCTTCCTAAATTGGTTCACTGAGGAGGCTATTGATCTGTTTTCTGCTCTTCCTATCTCAGGCTGTAGCACTCAGTTGAAGGCCATTGATTTGCCATGTAAAGGGCAAAACTTTTTCCATATGTCACAGGAGGAATTTTCAATCAGTGGTTCTGGCCCTGTGATTCCTGCTGCTATTGCTCCTCACAAATACCTGTGGGCTTCAGCTCTGCTGGCATCTTCCCCCTCCTCCTCTTGCACATTCCTTTTGCAAGGACAAAGTGAGTCTTGTTTCTCCTCCCGTGGTGACACAGAGCTCACGGGCAGTGGAGTCTCGCAGGGCAAGGAGGTGGCAGGGCTGGGGACAGGGACCAATGCTGGTCCCTGGGCTACTTCCCCAGGCTGCAGGTCTGGGATGGCAGCAACAAGGCAGAGCCAAAGACCTGAGACTCTTGAGCATCATACAAGATGCAAGATCAAGCAGGCATCTTGCTGTACCCTGAGCAGAGCACATCAATCAGAGTCCATGTGTTCATGTCTGATAGGCCTGCAGCTGCTTGGTATCAATAAAAATTAAATGGATTCAGGGCTCTGGACAAGAGTTGCACCACTTTGCTGTTCCTAGCTGGAGCAACTCTACCCCAGGATGATCTGAGCAACCGGGTGGTTCATCTCTTCCGCAGTGCTTGGATGAGCTGCAGGAGCTATGGGAGTCCTAGCAGAGAACTTCCTAAATGATTGACCTTCTCGCATTACCATTACCTCACCTTCCCCGTTTACATTTCTTCTCCACTTTTTGCTTTGTTATTTTATAGAGAACAAGCTCAGTGTGTCCTTCAGGACTGTAGCAGCACGTATCACAGGAGGCCAAATTTACAAGCATATTAGTGCCCAAAGAGCTGTCTCAGCAACTGCTGCTTTGTTCAGTGAGAGCACCTTGAAAACCACTGCCTCCAGCAGGGACAAAGCTCCTTCCAGCTCTGCTAGAAGGCCACCACGGCCATTCCAGCGGGCAGCTTGTGCTTTATCCCAGTAGGCAAATAGCTGTTCTTTTCTGCTCAGATGAGGTTTTCCACCTTTATTGCAGATTAATACGGGGAGGGTAATCAAATCATATTAGGAATGATAAAGAGACGTCTCATGCTCCGAGCAGTGTTTGCCTTAATTGCAGTTTTGCAACTGAATCCTTTTATTCCCTACGTGAGAAAAGGACTTACATGAAGTTCTGAAAATTAATTCAGAATTTTTTAGCCCATAATCATTTTATAGGTAAATTAAGTTTCTTCAATTTAATTTAGATTTCAGAAGATACTTACTACGTGTTAAATAAATACCATCTGCCTCTTAAAACACACTGATGCAGAGTTAATTGTTATGTAACCAAATATGTCTTTATTACATATTTCTTATAACTCAATCAATATGTTCTTAATAACCCCTAGTTAGTTACTTCTTAAGTAACATACAGTGGATAGCCTGCTAAATCTAAAATTTCATAACAGAGTTATCATATGTTAAATAAATAGCGATTTTCTAGAAAAAAAAAGAGTCCTTTGGGTTTTCAAATCTGTGTGCTCAGTATTACTGAGGAGATTTAAAGAGACAGCCTCAAATACCTTAAGCTCAATTCCTTCTTAAAATGAGATTCCCAAAGTTAACAGATACAGAAACGTTGCTGTGACCATTTAAAAATGTCACTGAAGAATGTCCTGTCTAAAATTTTGGATATATTAATCAAAACAAGCTCGATGGTAGTATTTTAGTGACTCATGCTGGAAAAGCTGGTGTGCTGACCTTCCAGTCCCGATGTGTCCAGCGCTGCTCGGTTAGAGATACATCCCTGTATCCATTTGTGAAATTGGGTCACTGTGCAAGACAAGGAGGAGGTAAAATTGGCCAAGGATAATCTTATCTGTGTGTGGGAATACTGTAAATCCTTGCAGATATTTTTACACAAAGTGCACACCATGGCCCAAATTTTACTTGCCTCACTTGGATGAATAAACTCATTCACTTCAATGGGACTATTCATGTAAAAAACAGAAGACTGATACTCAACTGCTGAGTGCCTTAGGCCTGGTTTCTAACGCAAAGAGGCCCCTTCCATGCTGTTTTGACAGTGTAAAAGGGCCTTAAAAGCCTGAATGGCTCTGGCTACATTAGCAAGTATTGTGGCCCAATATAAGTAGATTTCTAGCGCAAAACAGTTGTTAATGAAGACCTGACGTCAACACTGTAGGGGTCTTGGGGGGCAGTTGTTTCAGCCTAGCTCCAGCCTGGCCTTGTGGCACCAGTGGTTGGAGCACATCAGGTGTGGTCCAGGACTGCTCCCAGTGGGGAAGATGAAGAGTTTCTCCTCAAAAGGTCACTCCTGATCCAAATTGCAATGTAGGCACACTCAGTGTAACACAGGTTCCTTTTCTGTCCCTTTTATTCCCTAGGGCTGTGCATGGGCGGTGACCTCTGCTCTGTGAAAATCAGGAAGGGGAAAATTAGTCTTGCTTTTAAAAATGTAACTTTGGGCTGGCTGCCTCCAAGGGTGAGGTCCTGACCAGCCCAGAGGTGAAGGGGATGAAGCATGGAAGTAAAGACCATGTGCCTTCTCCCTGCTTAGCTGCAACGTGATCACAGGTGCCACAGTAGTAGCCGCTTTTCTTGTAAGGTCTCAATTCTAAGAATTACATGATTAATTATGTAGATCTGGGGACAGAGTAATGCTCGCTCATCATTATTGTGAATTTGGGGTTGGTTATCCTATGTCCTCTCACCTTGGCAAGAGTAGCTACAGGAGCTGTGCACAGAAGTAAAATCTTCTTCCTCACAGACCCTCTTTACCTATTTAGTGTGTTTTAATTGATGGATGCTGTATTGCTCCAGAGAGTCATTTACCAACACGTGTTTAACCCTAAACTCCAGCAGCTCTTTGAGCTTCTGAACACCTCCAATAATCAAACTTAGCAACAACCACCATTTCTTGTAGCTGCTGCACAGGGGATTGGGATGCTTCCCATTTTTCATCCTCCCATTAAAAAAAAAAAAAAAAAAAAAGCATGAAAAATGTCGCATGCGCATATAATAATGTGTAATAAAAAAATAATAATAGAGCCAACAAAACAAGTGAAAACAAGTGAGAAAAAGAAAACTCGATTCATTTCCTGGCTGCATCTATTAGATGGGTTCATCTGCTGTCGCTCAGCATCCATTCACGCGCCTCCTCTTTGATATGGGGAGGCAGGATGTAAACAGTTATTGTAATAGGGCTTGGCAGAAAATTCTGCTCGGCCAGAAAACTTTGAATGCATCTGCTCTTCCAAGTTTTCATTGAGGTGACTGCATTCATTTCCATGCATCTGATGCTATCTCCTTCTCAGAGAACAAATATTTTGGTCAGTACTGTGTCCCACATCTAGATGGCTGGGCTTGATAAGCGCTTGCTTAAACCTTGAGGGGAGAGCACCAATTCTGAGTTTAAAGTAAGGAGATGCAATTTAGCCTGAAAACAGGCACTCTCTACTGAAAGGAATGATGGATTTTTTACCCATTTTGAGTTGCCCACTGAACTGGTGCTGGCCCTGAAGAGAATTGTTTGGTTTTCACTAGTAATCTTTAGATTTTGAATCCACTTCTGAAATATCATGCTGTAGGAATGAATTCCTCCTGCGCTCTGAACTTCATAAGCTGGAAATTCCCCAGTACTTGGCTTATTAGAAAACAGAGAAGTCTAGATTTTCCATTACCCTGCACTTTGGGGAGTCATGTGCACCAGTGTATAAGGTGTCAGATATGCTATTGTTCCTAATTAATAGTGTTTTGAACCAATTTACGCTCATTTTGTCTTGATGTCAGTGGCTGCATAAGGTGTAAGGATCTGGCTTAGATTTTCATAGGCCTGTAAATGCGATTCCGTAATTAGTTCTGACGTTCGTGGCTGTTTGCAGGATTTGTATGCGAGAGCCTGCAGACCAAAAACTGTAACCCAGGAGTCATACCCTATGTAACTCCTTCCAGCCAGTGGAGTTACATCAGGGTTGAGTTTGGCTCCCAAATTGGAAAAGTAAAAAGAGAAAGTTTGCTCATAGCCTTTCCCACATGATGCTCCTTGTGATTTCTCTTACCTCCAAGTCCTTGCTGGTAAAAGGAAATGTTTGTCCATAAGCCTACAGTTTTTTCCACCATGGCAGCCTGTGATGAAATTATATAGTTGCTAATTTGAGTAAAAAGCAGTCCTAATTGTGGAAACTTGGCTTTCAAAGCCCTCTCCTCATCCAGGACCAAGTGCTAATGCAGGAGTCTCTTTGTAGAGAAGCTGAAAGATTATTATTGCAGGGACTCCTACCCTGACTGATGTGTCTGAAAAACGACTCCACAGTAATAGTTCTACATTTTGATCTCTCAGTACCTTTTATTCTGGATTCTGGGATTTGTTTGCATCTATTATTTAGTCAAGTTGACACTTAAACCACTGCTCAAGAGACAGCTGAGAAATGCAGGGAGGCAGCATCATGTCACGGGTGCAGGTGGGTGAAATGATACAGAGACAGAATTATTCCCAACATGCCCAAATTTGTTGTTGGTTACCAGCCTTACAGATCATGCAAAGAAGAGGAGGGCACCTTCTCCTCCCTGTTATCTAATCTCCTCCATCACCACATTTTATTCTTCAGGTGTTTTCAGCAGGTGCATCTCTTTCTGCACCATCTGAGAGTTCTGTCGTTCCTCCTTTCTTTGTGCAGGGGTGGCTGTGGGCCATATGGAAATGGATACAAGTTTTACCACTGATTTCATTCCAGCTCCCCCCCCCTGTTGACAATCCCCTCTTCCGCCTAATTACGCCAAGAGGAAGTTGATTTTCAAATAGATCCCTGTCAACAAATGGGAGATGCTAAGCTGTGGAGCAGCTGAGCGTGTGTCTCTAACACCAAAGGGAGAGAGATCACAGAGCCCGGGAGGGTAAATTTACAGTCTGGGTGTCCTTGCTGATGATCCAGAAGAATTTCTGCCTGAGCATCGTCGCGGTGCCCTTCGCAAAGCGGTGCTGAAATAAACCATGGAAGGGGAGATGATTAAAATTTGCATAGCTGATTATAATAATTGATGACTCAATCCATACCTGCTCGGGTAGCTTAGAGAGTACACTGCGCGTTATGCACAAATTGTTTGCCTAAAACTTCTGTCCTTTCCTAGGTGCATTTTATCTATAGGATAATTAATTTTTTCCTTTCAAGTGGGCCGAGCTCCTTAAAGCAGAACAATGAATTCTGAACAATAAGCAACTTTGTGGGTTGAATAACCACACATTCTGGGTCATGCAGTTCCGAATTATGTGACCTCAAGAAACATAGGGCTGAACTGTGTGAGTTGCATCCTCCACTGATATAAATCAGCTTCATGGTATAGAAATTATTAGAGTTACTCCAGTCTACATCAGCTTAAACCCTGGTCTTGTGAATGTATTTGCAAAAATACTTGTGAATCAGTGTTTAACTGGGTTTTCCTGTTCAACCACTTCTGCTGATAGTACTTCATTGACAGCAGCTGGAATGAGGTATATTGTGAGGGTGAAGTAATGTTTTTAATGCCATGTCATGCCATCCGATGGTGCGGAGCCATAAGATGTTCCAGTTCAGAAAGAGCCATCTGCTGGTGCCAAAGCTGCCAGGTAGTGAATCCAGGTTCCCCTGCGAGAAGAGTTCAGGGTGTGTTCTTTTCTGAGTGTTCATAACCCACCCTGTTTCCAGGCTTGTAATGACCTGGTGAGACACCTCCAAAAGCCAGTCCTTGCTCACTGAGCAAAGCCGTGCTTCACAGAGCAGCTCCATGTGATGTTCTCAGAGCCTGGGACTTTCCCTACTCCTCTAATCAGCAGTAAGCCCAAGGGCCTTCATAGTCCTTAAGATGCTACAAGTTCAAGCAATAAATCCACAGTGGGAAAAGAAATAGATCATAAATCTCCCGAGACCCATTTCTCTGCTCTAACTACTAACCAATACGTATTTTCTTTTGTCAGGGTTTGATCCAGTTGTAGTGCGGGGTGGGGGGTGGGGGAATAATATATATAAATATATATATGGCTGAGCATGATTTCACAGGTTGCTGTCATTTTCTGTTGGGAGGACTCACAGATGCTGTCTATGAAGTATGAAGGCCGTTAGCCCAGACCTGCAGAAGGTCAGCATCAGAAAACGCTCTTGTTGGTGCTGTAAGAAGAGGGTTAAGCAGAACTGAATTCTAAGTCTTATTGCTTTTAATATAGTTGAATAAGCAGCTCATTCAGCTGTTACTAAGTTGGTGTGTTTTCCTGTTTTCCTGGCCTCCTAGAGAAGTGGGATCAGCATGCGATCTGTGTGCGGAAGGAAGGGTCCTGCTGCAATACGCCTTCAGTGCCTCTTCCCCGATGCCCTGCGATCCCTCGGGGCACTGGAGCCCACGGGAAGCAGAAGGTGAGTCACAGGGTTGGGGACAAAGAGGTGGCAGGGAGGGGGGGAGACGGGCCAGAGCCACAAAGGCAGTGGGAAAACGTAGGAGAGAGTTACTCATTATACCTGTGTGTAGCATGAACAAAGCTGGAGGAGAGATGAGTCCACTGTGCCCTCAAGTAGAGCCACTGGCTGAAATACCTGTATTTTGGACCCTGTGTCCTGACCCTGCCCGTGAATTAAGCGAATGCCAGGAGCTGAACCTGAATTTCAGAAAGCAGCTGAGTGCCAAGAAGTGCTGACTACTCACATCTGCCAGATGAACTCCTCAGGGGAGCTGTTTACTCCTTCTACTCCCAACTCCTAAAGTGAGGAATTTCATGTTATTTATTTGGGGCTGATTTCTGCTGCCTTGGCTTTCGTTGAATGGCAAGGGGCCGCTCTGGCAGGCAGGCAGGAAGGAGTCTGCCCTTTGGGCAGGTGCTCTGCAGCACGAACGCAGGTGACTACGTCAAGTCCAGGCTAGTTCAGGTTGTTTTGCAAGTCATGCTTCCTGCTCTGCTCCAGAGCACGTTGGAGGGAGCGTGGTCAGAGCTGGTCCTACGGTGCCATTAAATCTCCCTCATTAATTCTCCTCCATATGTACCTTCCGTGACGTAAGTAGGTGGATGTGGTGGAGCATATTTAAGATTAGGCCAGGCAGAGGTCAGTAATCACAAATTACAGTTTGGAGAGAGCAGAATATTGGTTCAGTCTGTCCATCACAGGCTGTTCCTTTGGGAGCAGCACACACTGGGCTCAGACTTCACTGTGAACATGCAGTTGGGCCATGGATTTTGCAAACTCATGTACAAGTACGTCCTGATATTAAGGGCTTCTCTGTCCTACGGCCAGAGCACGTGGGAGTTATTCTGCAAGGAAGATTATTTGTAAGTTAATGTGGTGATACACGCAGTGCTGGCATCCAGGAGCCCTCCCTTTTCCGAAGGTGCAGCCAACCATGTCCCTGCTGCTTGATGGGACAACCTGTGGGGCAGATGTCCTCTGCTCCACACACCCATCTCCCAGGGTGGGGGCCCAACAGAGGTTACAGTTCATTCCAACTGCCCCCCACATGGACATCTGAGGGCCAAGGCTAGGGATAGGGCAGAGCACACCTACCAGTTGGATGGATGGTGTTGAAGAGCTCCATACCAGGAAGCAGCACGGCGGCTACGAATGTGACTGGATTGTCAAGTAAACAGGATTAGCGAGGTCTTGATGGCTTGTAGTAGTAGCAGAGGGTGGAAGGTGGAATTTCCACTTAGCCAAGGATTACAAGACTTTGAAACCTGGTTTCACTTGGAACAAAACCTGAAACTTTTGAAATTCTCCATGAAGGAAAATTAAAAACAAAAAGCGTTTGAGGCTGGCCAAAATGTTTTGTTTAGCTCATATAATTCCTCTTTCATGAATTTCGGTTAAATTATGACATTTGAAAATGTCCCCATTTAGTACATAATCTAGGGCAAAGGCAACTTTTAATATCAAAATGAAAAGTGTTTCAAAGTTCAGAAGTGAAATGATTTCTTCCAAAAATGTCAAAATGCAATGTTCCAATATTATTAGAACTTTCTTCCCATTTTCTCTTCCAGAATAAAATTTTGGACAAATAAACCCAATTTTGTGAAGTGTTTTGGTTTTGAAAGAACTACGTATTCCATTGAGATACGCAGTTCCATCAAAATTTCTCAAACAAACTCTGATTTGAAAACTTCTAGATCTCACACATCTTGCCAGCGGCATCATTCCTAGAGAAACTAAGCTCCTCTAAGATTTATTACTCAGCTGCATTTTGCATTTAATTTCCTCTTCTTACAGTGTGTGCCTGCATGTTCTTAACTGTGAAGGGTGCAGTCAGATCCTTATCTGCCTCATTTAGTTGCTGTTATGCCATTGCTCTGGAAAGAAAATTTGGGAATCCTATCCTCTTGCTCCGTTAATAAGTTGTCTCCACTTACAGGTAGAAAATATACCAAGTGTATGGCATTTGTTGCTCTGAAATTTTCTGTCATCGCTACCACACTCCTTGACATTCAGGATCTCTGCCTACTTGCAACTTGGTCTGAGTTACAAATAGCACAGTTAGGTCATTGTCTGGCTTCTTTAATTGTCTATCTGTGAGTACTCAAGCATGCGAGCTTTAAATTCACTTTCTGCAGGCATTCATGTGTGTAAATCTCCCCTGCTTGAGTGTTCATGGAAAGTGAATACAAAAGAGGCATAAGCATGGCCAAAATGAACTCATTTTAAAAGTTGAGACGACACTCATGGAAAATGTTTCGTAGTGTTCATCCATCTTCTTACCAGAAAACCACATTTCTCACGTGTCTCTGCGGCAGCTCTGGTTGGTCTGATGTCGTTTTCCTGAGGTCTCGTGGGGTTGTCCTGCATGGTTACCCCTGGTGGTTGACACCAGCTGTGGTCCTGCCTGTGTGTGAGCTGTGGCCACTTCAGAACTCTGCCGTGGGGACAGTGTCCTTCCTGGTGCCCCCTTGTGCCCAGCGTGGTGGGGTCCAACCCCCTGCTAACATATTTTGTGATTCTTTCTCAGCCAGTTGTGCCTCTTGCATGAGTGGAGTTTGTTCCTCGGTGGCCATTGTGGGAAGGTGCTGGAGATGAGGCAGTTCTGGTTTACTCTTTACCTTCACCACAAAGCAAGATAGCTCTAACTTGCCTGGATCCTCACCAGCAACCTCAGTAGATAAACAAACCTTATAGCACCTCCACAACTCAGCCAAAGAGGTTTTTTATATATTAAAGGTGATTTTTGACTCAAATCTTTGCTTTGCATAATCTTGCATAATATATGTATATATCAGTCAATTCCTACTGCCTGGCTCACCATTGACTGAAAGAAATGGAAGAAGATAGTCAAAAATCTTGCTTTCTTAGGCTGTTCTAGTGCCTTGCCTTTCCCAGTGGCCAGTATTTCACTTGAGAGCAATTCATTCTGTATTTGCAACTGTTGTCTCAGTTGGACACTAGGGCCCCACTGGATGATCCCTTTGTCCTGAGTTGCAGTTGTGACAGTGGATGCATCCCAAGAGACTGCTTATCCCAGTTGGTCTCCCCAAAAAAGTGCGTCAAATTTTGTGTTAAGCAAGGCATGATGTTGTATGAGGGGCTTCTCTGTGACCAATCTTGCTGATGATCTGTTAAGTTTAAGGATTTCAGAGCCTGGAGGCACAGGAGCAGAATGACTACTACACTATTTCTTTTTATATACAAATACTTGTCATTTTCATAGTATTTACCCATCTCCAGAAATCTCAAAAATCTAGAGTTACATGGAGTAAGGTTTCCATCCTCTTCCACAATTAAGTGAATGTTTCTTACTACCCAGGTCTAAATGTCTGATGATGTTTAAGAAAGGGACCCTTTATCAACTTCATTGAGGTTTTTAGTCTATGGTTGACTACAAGCAAGCTCCTGTTTTGGGGTGATGATCTGCATTAAACTCCTTGGAGGCTGCATTCAATTCATGTAACTCTGGGGGTCACATCCTGATCTACCCAAACATGTTGGTTCATTCTACACCTGAAAGGAGGCTGTAGAGAGGTGGGGGTCGGTCTCTTCTCCCAGGTCACAGATGATAGGACAAGGGGTAATGGCTTCAAGTTGCACCAGGGGAGGTTCAGGTTAGATATTAGGAAATATTTATTTCCTGAAAGGGTTGTCAGGCACTGGAATGGGCTGCCCAGGGAGGTGGTTGAGGCACCATCCCTGAAGGTATTCAAGAGANNGGGGGGTGTGTGTTTGGTTTTGGGGTTTTTTTAACATTGGTTGGACTAGATGATCTTAAAAGGTTCCTTCCAACCTAGGTGATTCTGTGATTTGCTATTTCAGTCTTACAGAGCCCTTGAACTGGCAGAGGTAAATTTGCAGGAGCCTGAGTGAGACCACTTTTGAATACATACTGGGCTGTGAGCCATTAATAGCCTCCATTTTCCTATCTGCAAGATGGCAGCAATAAGACTCACAAATCTTTCCAAAGCCCTCTGAGAGACTAGAGTTAAAAACCACCTTTGTAGGGCTATGGGCAGGAGCTCTCTAGGACTCTGTGAGAAAGTCATGGAAGAGCCCGGCCAAGAGCATGGGGACAGCATCAAATGTTGGGAGATAACATGACTCCACAGGGGTATTCACTATTCCAAGTGATTATACGCAGCTCTTGCAAGCATGCCAGGGGGAAAGAACTTGAGAGTGTTAAATGGAGCTCTGGCTTTCTTCAAAAATCTATTGCTGCTGTGGTCTCTCCAGATGCTGAGGTTTGTGGCATTCCCACTGCTCTGTGGCATGCAAGGAGGAGAGGAGAAGCGGAGGAGAAGGAGGGCTGTGGGGCGTGTGTGGGTGAGGAGTGGTGCATCTGCAAGGCCATCTCGTTGGGTTGTGGGGAGATCTCAGGAAATCTGGGTTCATCTAGTAGGAACAGGAGAAATCCCTGTGCTGTTTATCCTTGACAGAAGAGGCACATTTCTAACATTTCATTGGATCACAGACAATAAGAATAACCTTCACATGTTGCCCTTTTCTCTTTAAATTAGTAGTGATGTCCTGTTTGTTCATGTTTGCCCAGTACTTTATCTTACTTTCTTCCTCGGTGGCAAACAGCTGCGCTCCCTCTTTTTTTCCACTGCCTTCTTTATTTCTCTCATCTCGTTAGCTTTCTTTATCTTCCCTTTTCCCTTTCTTCTTTCTTGTGCTTTACCTTCTCTCTGTCCTGCTTGCTCCCTTTTCGTGTCATTATTTGGGAAGGAAGAGGGAATTTATAGCTCTCACTGGATTCTGTTACCAACTGTTCCACCCATCTGACCTCTCTGGATCTTGCAGTCCATGACTCCGTGCCAAATTGTAATGTTACCATAGTATTTGGGAACCCAGCAAGCATTGTGGCTTTCATTAGTTTTTAGTAATACCTCCCATGTAGTTGAACGTAGCCAACGGTGAGAAATGTAAAAGTACAAGTGCTTGTTGTTTCATCACAATGAGTGCAAAGAGCCAGGTCAGACCTGTGCTCCATGTGCCTCCAAAAAAGGGGTCTTACACAATGTGCTCAATTGGCCTGGAAATGGTATAGGAGTTGCCCCTCAACAGCTTCTTGGAACCAACAAAAGCTCTTTTCTTGTCTTTGCTTAAGAGAAAAAGGTTGTATTTTAGAGTGAGAAGCGAGGGAATAAGTAGGAGCACGGAGGTGAACTAAAGGCAAAATGACCGTTTATCAGGTAAAATGCCAAGTGGAAAGGGTAGAAAATATTGCTTGGCATGGGAAAAGTCACTGGCAGTAGAAAATACAAGACCAGACACACTGGCACAGTGTGTGTTGTCCCATCCAGCTGGGCACTGAAACTGGGTTTGCATCTCTTTCACCCAGACAGTAGATGTTGGAGTTACATTCCTCCCCTCCTCTGGCCATGCCTGTTCTGCTTAAGGAACTAATTAATATCCTGGACAGATATGCTCTTCTACCACCAGTTTGTCTTTCAAGACTGATGCCTGTGATAATCCGTTCTCTAACTTTTTTGTGCCCTGTCTTTGCTTCCTTCTTTCTTTCCAGGGCACCCTGATGTTGAGCAGCCTTGTAAATCCAGTGTCAGAACATGGAGTCCCAACTCAGCAGTCAACCAACACACCGTGCCCCCAGCCTGTCCCGAGCCTCAGGGCTGCTACCTGCAGCTGGAATTCCGATATCCCCTGACTCCAGAGTCCCTCACGGTCTGGGTGACATTTGTTTCCCCAGACTGGGACTCCAGTGGAGCGGTGAATGACATCAAGTTGCTCACCATCAGCGGGAAGAACATTTCTCTTGGTCCACAAAATGTCTTCTGCGACATCCCGTTGACCATAAAGCTGGATGCAGGACAAGTGGGCGAGGAGGTGTACGGGATCCAGATCTACACTCTGGATGAGCACCTGGAAATTGATGCTGCCATGCTGAGCTCCGTGCCCCACAGCACGCTGTGTGTGGACTGCAAACCCATCCAGTACAAAGTAGTGCGGGACCCCCCTTTCCAGTCTGGATCTCCAGTCGTCATCTCCAACCTCAGCAGGAGATTCGTTGACACGTAAGTACTGCTTCCCAGAGAGCTGGATAGGTGTGTTGGGAGAAAAACAATAACCTGGCCATCTTATCCTGGTGATGTCCAGCATCACAATTGATTGTTAGTATTTTGAACCAGGTACACGTACCAGGCATTACCATATTCCCACAGTTTGTCTCTGGAACCAGAAGCATCACCCTCAGGTGATACAGCCTGGGATTTCCTGGATAATTTTTGAGAAATTTCTGGGCTGGTTGTGCAGAGACATGAATTTCTGTCTTCCCTTAACCAGAAAGGATATTGCAAACTACCTGAGCTACGATAAGTTAAATGTTTAAGATAACCTCTGGAGTGACACAGTCATCATTTCCTTAGAAATCTTTTGAAAGTAATGTTTTGATGGAGAAGGAGACAGAAGGGCTTTCAGTGCTGGAGCACCAATTAACTGCTAAAGAAAGGATGCAAAAAATGCACGTGCATCTTCAGGTATATAAATGTGTTTCAACCAATTTAATTTTCTGCTTTCATGTGTCACTAAAACAACTTGTGGTGGGGTGGCATCATTCTAACACAAATTCTAACAGCATTCTAACAGCAAAGGTGCCAAATACGTTAGTTTGTTGTAGGGACTGAGCTTCATCCTGGATACAGTTCTGCTTGTCCAGTCAAGGAATGAGTGATTGTTGAGGATTGTCCAACTTTAAAATATTTAACGATTTCAGGAGATCTGTGATCTACCCGTAGGCATTCTACGGCAGCAAGAAAAGCATCTTTTGCATAAGATGATTCCCTGGAAATGATTCACTTTTCTGTGGGAACAACATGAAGCTTTTTTGAAAAATGAACACCAGATAAAAGGAAACCTGCTACGAAAACTGCACTCTAATTTAGAAAAGATGATCTAATTAGTACAGCTAATATCAAGGAAGCATACATCATTATGGGCTTCTAAAGCATATTTAAATACAATAAAAATGATTAATTAACAATTCAGTAATCATGAGCTACCATCCCTTTCATGGCCCAATTATATAGCTCAGAAGATGCAAAATGTCCCTACGGATTTAAAAATTCAAGGTAACTAACAACTGTGAATATAAAAACAAAACCCCAAGACATCACCGAGGTTACTCATGTGCTGAAAGTTAAGCATGTGCTTAAGTGCTTTCTGGGGTTGTAGTCTTGTTCCAGCAATTGCTGGCACTTAGCATGAGATGAATATTGGCATATTGGAAACGTGGAAAATGGTGAATTTTCCCATGGTTTTGCTGTGAAAGCATCTTTGCCTGAAACCTGGCCCACTCTCATTGGAAAATGGGACTGGTTTGGTTTGAAATATTTGCATACCTTAGCACAAGTTCCCACAGAAACAGGTCCAGTTTTGAGATCATAACAAAATGTGAAAGAAAAAAAAAAAGCCCCAAAACAAAACTTGCATTCTGAGTTCTATTCCCTTGTCTGTTATTATGACTTTGTGGGTGACTTCTACCTTATAGCCAGCTGTAGCGAAAGGGTGTTCTAATAATGAAATCAGGAGCAAGGGATTAATGAGAATTTTCCTGTGCGTCATTGAATAAATCACATGGAGTAACGTTACTGTACCTCTCTGCATGTCTCACCTAGTTACACAGCCAGCTAAAAATCAGACAGAAAATTTACGTTAGTCTTTCTGGGCTCTTCCCAAGACCAGCAGACAGAAGGGGATGCTCCTGGAGGCTGGCACAGCCTCCCTGACCCAGCCTTCTAGTCGAGCTTGGCCACAGGTTGTCTGTGTCTTTCCAGGGGCTGCAGGGAAAACACTGCCAGTGAGCTTCCATGAGATGCTTGGAAAACTAAAATGAAGTTTTTGAGTCACTGGGTGAGGAGTTGAAGATGCAGATTCTTAAGTAGTTGGTTTTGATTCGTGGCTTTGGCATGTGTTTGAAATCTTGAAAAGTGGGGTGACTTTTTTTATCCCTAGTAGGCCTGTGTGTGCAGCACTGAGCCGTGTCCTGTGTCCACTGAGCTCTCCTCTTCATGGGGTTCATGCAGGTTCACAGGTTGATGCTGTGTGTCCAGGCATCAGCTGGGGCACATCTTGAGACACAGCTAATGTCTTGAAGCTCTGCATGGGGTTGCAGTATGCAAGAGCAAAAGCAAGATGACTCTTCCATTAGCATCTTGTGCAAAGAGTAGCTCCAGCCCTTATACTCCATAAGCAGGAGGGAAGAGGAGATGCTTCAGGGAAGGCAGAGGAGTTGGGCTCTGGTCCGGTGTGTATAGAAGTGTAGGGGTAAACGCACTCTCTCTCGACCTGTTCGCATCTGCCTGTCTTGTTCTGTACAGCTGGAATTCAGCATATCTGTGCAACCAGACTTTGCAGCCCCTTTATCTCTCTGTGAGCCCCACGCCAGTTCCCCCTCCTCTATGCTTTTGTATGTTTTCCATATTAAATAAAATGACACCCCCACATGTTCTATGGAAGGTTATTTTGAAGGCAGTCACATATCTTTACTCTTGCCTCCTCTGACCTTGATCTTCACTTTCTCTTTTTCTCCCAGAGAAAATATTTGCTGCAGTGTTATCTCTGAGCAAGATCCTTTCCCCAGGTGTGGCGATGCTGAAAGAAAACTTAATTTCTCTTACCTTCTTCCCATCAAAGAGAGGGAACTTCTCTTTAAGCTGAGAGGAGAGACAGCCTTTAATGGATAGCCCTTGCCTAGTCAGCACTGGGTGCTCCACAGAGGAGAGTAAATAACTACAACAGTGGAAATCTTTTATTAAGAAATGCAAAATAACACCAGCTGAATTTTAATCTCAGCTCTTGGCTGAGTGTAACAGACATCTCTAAGGGACAGGACCTTATCCTTGGGCCTTCCAGAGACCAGGCAAGACACACTCAATTCTACTGAGTATGATCAGCCAGAATTGCTGGTATCTGTGATACACAAAATGAGAGTCGGAGCCCAGGAAGAGATCAGAAAGCTAAATAAATCAGTGGGGAAAGAAAAGAGGTCAGGCCAGGTGCAGCACAGAACTGCTGAGCCTTCACACCACAGCCCGCGATAAGGAAGGAGCCTCATCTGCAAATCACAAAGTCTCAGCTCACAATTCAATCCAAAGTTTGGACTCTGCTCTTACACAGAGGGTTGTACTCTGGCTGTTCACTACAAAAAACGTGCGAGAGAGTCACAATGGTTGATGTAGTAATTGTTTTGCCCTCACTTTGCCTTTACAATCCTGCTTTTAGGCTCACGTCGTAGCAGTTGGAAAAGATTCGTTGCCTTTGTATTTGTTTGTAGCAACCACTGATTTTTTTTAAGAGCTCAGTGAGAAGAGAGAGCCCACAACGAGATGCTCTCCTGAGGGTGTCACGGGGACAGTTAAGTGTCAGTCCCATGGGGACAGTCTGAGGTGAGCAGCCTGTGTTCCCCGTTGCACTTTCAGAAGCTGAAGTTGGGAGCGGTGAGAAGCCGGGTGTGCTGGCCAGGTCTAAGCCAGGAGACGCCGAGGTTAGTTTTGGCGAGTTGTCAGAAGAACTGGAAAAGTTTCCTAGAATTGGAAATTTTCCCAACTTTTCTGCCACAGACTTTGTAGGAAACCTCAAAACATCATGGATGGCGATGGATCAGGTCACTTTTGTGATGTTAATCTGTGGGCTTTTTGAAGACAAAGGCATTGACTGAAATAGCCTTCAAAAGAATCCTAGCATGAAGCCCTGGTAGGAGTTCTGGTTGTGCAGAGTGGAACATCACTGAGAAGCAAGTATGCTGTCCTGTGAGATACTCATTTGAGCCATTCCTATTTGAGCCATTCCTATACTGATGAGAGCTTCAGTAGCCAAGTGAATCCTAGAGATCCTGCAGTTGTACTTGAAAAGAAAAGAAAAAAGAGACCGAGAGAGAAGAGTAGATTTTCTTATATAGGGAATATGTGTTTCTTTTCAGTTTTGGTTATTTTATACCTACCTTCTATGGCTAAACCTTTTCTGTTGCTTGGCAATTATTGGAAGGGACTGGTCATTGTATGCGAAGAGCTGTTATTTAAACAACATTTTAAAAGACTTTGAATGGAACTCTTGATTCTAACAATGCTAAGCTTGTAAAGTCCACATCATTTACTAATCATTATTTACTGTGTTTTAACTCCCCACCTGAGATAGTGAAGTGCAGATCTCACTAGGGCTCTGTGGAGTGACTGCAGAAAGCGCCATCTTGAAGCTTGCAAGGAGGGCTCCATGGCACTGGTCGTGGGTCCCTAGCATTTCACGTGCTTTACCCAGAGCAATTGTTTGTTCCAAAATGGGCATTATTGGTGCATTTACCATTAGTATCCAGTCAGAAGGCCATGTGATAAGTGACTTGTCAGAAACCCCAGGTGATGAGTAGTTGAAGGACACAAAAACCAGTCAGAATGTATATGAAACACTTGGTAAATTCCTACCAACTATGAACAAGCAGAGAGGCTGGAGAACCAGCAGTGGCTATTCTTAATGAGCAGTAATTCATTACAGTGAATTGTTGGTGTGCCTTTCAGCCCCTGAACTCAACAGGAAGACTGAGTTTACATGACACAGGCCCAGCTGAACACAGGACTGGAAAAATATGAACATCAAAATTATTATATGTAAACCGAAGTCCCCGCTGAATGCAACACTAAAATTTCATGGCAACATCTGTCCTTATTTTGGCATTCCTTCCTTCATCTTGAAGATCTATTTCTCTATTTTCTGAAGGTCTACCAGCCAGAGGAATGTGTGATCTAAAGCAGCTGAAATGAATTGCCAGATCCATCTGTCATGACGATAATTAACACCATATTTCCACCCAAACAAGATACAGATCGCTGGGTGGATGTTCTCCTGACACCAAAAGCTGAAGTCCATATTATCACCATCTTTTGCTCACCCGTCCTCCACAGTTACCATGCCAAACCTCTCTTGATATGCCAAGAAATACTGGGGAGTATCTAAGATAGGACTGAAATGTTAAGAAAGCACTTTACGTGCCCAGATTTATCTGCAAGAGCTGCTAGGTTGTCCATGTGATATCAGCGTGCTACACATCTGGACTCCCAACAAGCTTTAGGACTCTGTATGGTATTCCAGATGTCTGTATGCACGAATACTTACCCAGCTACCCTAGAAATGCCTTCCCTTGATGTGGCAAGGACCTCATATGCTTCTCTTGTGGATATGTCCCACTGATGCTTCATAGTTTTTCTTACAGTTGAATAAATACAACCAACTGCTTCTTCCCCCCTCACTTGCAATGAAAAGCTCCCAGTTATTTTGAATTTCTTGGTCCTATGTGCATAATATTGTATTATATCAACAAATGCACCTTTTTTGAGACATCCACACCTGTAAATCAGTCATTTTTACATTATAACTCCATCTTTCTCTGTATTGACTGAGCCTATTTACCAATTCTGTATTGCCTGTGGATACTTGGACTTTTGGGGGTTGCACCTTTCTTTGCAGGAAAGGTTTCATAGTTAACCTCAAAGTGAAAGACAGAATTCCGTTTCCATTCAAATTTCTCTTTCAATCCAACCTATCACAGCTACTAGAAATAAGTGCAAAATAGGGTCATCTCTTGTTGAGTCCCTGAGTATTTGATGCCTGCTATCACTCCTGGTGGTACCAGAGACCTGCTGTTATTGGAAGCATTTGTTCTCTAGTCTGCATCTAGGAGGTTTCTTTCCCATAATTACACAATTCTCCATATTATTTCTCTCTCTGATAATACATTGGTGATCCCTATCTGTATCCATATGAAAGTTTACAGCTCATTTCCAGTAAAAACACTTTTACCAAGCTTCAACATGAACAGATGTACTCTTATTCAAGCTTTCTTGCTCATTTCTAAGAGCTTCTCTATCATTAGTTAGCAAAGCTGCGTGAACAGAGCTATTTTGAGCTTCCCCAAGAAGCAAACACCCCTCTGTCCCACCAGGTTTCTCTTACCCCTGTAATTTCCAGTTTCAGTACTAGCACTGCCAGTTCTTGCCTAGTGGTTCACTCAGAGCCCTTGCATTAAGGAGTAAAAGTTTCAGTTGGTCCTCCCTGACCCCAATTTCCCAGCTGGATTAGTGGATTTCACAGTCTGAAAAGCCTCCACGTGTCAGTGAAGAGCTTTGAGTCTATCAGAGCTGCCTGTGGTCAGTTTTGGCAAAGTTTAATTGTCAGCTGGTGTAGGACGTGGCAGCAGCCCCGGAGCTGAGAAGAGATGCTGATGATCTGTAGCAAGCATCCTCCATTTTCACACCCCTCCGAGGCCCCTCTTTGGCCTTGGCTGTCGTCATCTCCTTCCTCGTGCAGCCAGCATTGATTGCCCTCTTTCTGCTCAAAGAACCTGGAAACTTCCCATGGTGAAAGAGAAATACAGGACGAATGCCTGTCCCACACCTTCTCTTCCAAGAGCAGGAAACTGGTCATAGGCTCGGCTGCCCCTAATGGAGGCAAAGTGCTGGTTTGGGGTGGAGGGTTCTCCACCCAGCAGCATCTTCATTGCCAGTGTCACGCTGGGAAATCACAGAATCATCAGAGTTGGAAGGGACCTCTAGAGATCATCTAGTCCAACTCCCCTCTAAAGCAGGGTTGCCCAGAGCACATTGCTCAGGATGGCATCCAGGCGAATCTTGAAAATCTCCAGAGAAAGGGGGCTCCATGACCTCCCTGGGCAGCCTGTTCCAGGGCTCTGGCACCCTCACTGTGAAGAAGTTCTTCCTCATATTTGAATGGAATTTCCCATGTTCCAGCTTGTGCCCATTGCCCCTCATCCTGTCACTGGAAACCACTGAAAAGAGTCCGGCTCCATCCTCCTTCAACCCACCCTTTAGGTACTTGTAGACATAGACAAGGTCTCCTCTCAGCCTTCTCTTCTCCAGCCTAAAGAGCCCCAGCTCTTTAAGCCTTTCCTCTTAAGGGAGGTGCTCCAATCCCTTAATCATCCTAGTTGGCCCTATGTTGGACTCTCTCCAATAAAGGGAAGTTCTTCCCTTTCCCAAACAGTGTGACCTCACCTCTGGCTGGCAGCGGGGAGCTGGGACTGGGCAGGACAGCAGCAGGGATGATGGATTCTGCTCCCTGTGCCAGGTAGGAGCGTGTACCCCTGATCTATGCCGAGAGCTCACTAAACCAGGAGGAGGAAAACTACTTCTCCATCTCCTGTTCCCACATCTTTCCTTCACATATATTGTGCTGCTAAACACCGAGGTAGCAGCCTTGACAGCTGAAAGCCACGTCCTGATGACTTTCCTTCTTTCTTGCTGTCTTCATTAAAGGTGACAGGTTGTCTTTGCGAAAGAATGAAACCTGCTTCCTGACCCCACACACAGAACCGGTAGAGCAGTTTTTTCCCTTACCACCCTCTGCCAAATTGCCTTCACCCTGCCCCGGAGAAGAGAGAGAACAATTTGCGGGTTTGTGCCCATTCAGTAGGCAGCTTTTCTGCTAAGCCTGTGCGAAGATGCCATTTGGTGCCAGCTGTAGTGAGAGATGTGTGATTCTTCGCTGTTGCGGTTTCTTATGTAAGGCTGTAACTATAGCTGGCACTCCACAGGATCTGTAGCTCCTGTTCTGGCTCGGCCGCACATGATGCAAGAATAAGGTAGCAAGGGCAGGTTTGTATCTTTATGGGCTTGTCATCCCCAAACAGGGCAGCCCAGAGGACTTTTTGCAGCTTTGGTATATCTTGGAAAGGTGGAATTCCTCTGAACGAACCCCTCTCTCTCAAAGAAATGACTTGAGAAGATGGGAAGAGCCAGGGAAGAGGGACTGGCCCTTTTGGGGAATGACAGTGTGCTTCAGGATTGGCTCTGCCCCAGCCAGGGAATACACTGAATTCAATCTCCAATGTACTTCTTGGGCGATACACGGAGAGATCAGACCCCTAGACTACAACTTAGCCATGTGCGAGTGTCCCTGAAAAAATGAATGTTAACTGCTGCCCTATTATTAACCAAATAGATACTATTAGAAATTGATATATTTAATCACTCCCAGCCAGCGTGGAATCTGAACTCACGACCTAGGAGTTGTAGCAGAGTTTTCAGCTGCAGGGTTTTAAAAAAAATAAAAATTGAAGGTCAAACGGGACTTTTCCTGGGCAAAATAATTTATTGCAGGTGAAACAGTCTGAGATATGTGGTAAATTAGGCTGTGCATTATCTCATGGATAATAATTTCCCTCTGATGTTTGCCTTCTTGTGTGCATCTTTATTTTGGGCTCTAAATAAGATAAGAAGCACCAGAAATCTCTCAGGAATAACAAATGCATTTTCTTTGCTTGATTGAGGAAAGAAATATTGGACAGACATGTGTTATGCAACAATTTAAAAATAACTCTCTTGTAAAACTTGGAGTGAGCCTCAAATACCGCAGAAGAAGCAGAAATGTGTTACCTACCTTTTTATCAGCAGTGTCAGCGAGTACAGCTTTTTTCAGCTACTTTTACTGAACTATTGGCCTGATCATTTCCTGGGCATTTTATTTTAATATACTTTCCTCAGAAATAAATTCCAAGTCTCTGTTAAAATTGGAGCTGCACTGAAGTAGGCAAGTCTTTGAAAGCAACGCTGCAGTAGCACCGAAATCTTTCTGCTGTCCCCAGAACCTTGTTGGATACAGCGACAGAAGCCTTTTAGATATAGCACCACATGGCACCCATCCTCATGGGATTGCTTCATCCAAACTTGCTCTTAGTGTTCATGGCCAGGATCTTCTTAAATGTACAGCGACTTCAGGAATCTCTGTGCTGATGCCCCATTTCCAGCATTTTCCTAGAGCTTTTTTTCTGATAGGAAGGGCAAGGTGGAAATAAAGCTCATTCTTCACTGCAAATTGGACCCCAGAGAGGGTGCCTGGAATTGGACACCCCCAATTATCAGCCACTACTAAAAATACTGGCCCTGAGAGCTCAGTGCAGTAAACCAGATCATTTATTCACAGTGGTACAGATTTTCTTAAAATGTAAGACCAGTTGCAGATGTAATGACAATAGAGGAAATTAGCTCATGATGGGATTTTAGAAAGAGGCTAGTGGAAATATGTTCAGTAATGTTCAGTTATTAAACCATTAAAGATCCCACTGGAGACCAGCTAGTAGGATTTCTCATAATCTGAAGTGGCTTAAGGCAAAACACAGAGCCCCTAAGGAGGGAAATGACAAAATGTTCCTTTGGAATAGTCACCTCATCTCCTCGCCCATGGCGCTGGGCTCTGCTCTGTGGCGTGCATGAGAGCACATACATCTCTCGGCCACAAATGCAAAGCATCCACAGGGGCTCCCTCCCTCCTCCCGTGCAACAGCCCCCGCACCCTCACCCTCCAAAGCGGAGTTTCTTTGGGGAGGGATGGATGCTGGAGGTGAAACCAGAGAAAACTGCAAACATCTGTGTTCATTTGGGGCCCAATCTAAGCCCTACTGAAAATGCATATAATAGCTTCCACTGGCTTCAGGAGCCTTTGGATCAGGCACTGGGAGCGGCTGCTCCCATGGCTCTGTTTACCATTTTGGTGGGATTACACGGAAACGGGAGGGTATTAAGTTCTGAAAATCAAGTTTTGGCTCTTTGGCTCCAGCCCGTTGAAAGGAAATCCTAGAGGTCAGGTCTGGATTCAGAGAAGCTGAAGAACGTTGTTCTGGCAAGTTGATGACCCTAAGTTGGGAAGAGCCTTCTGCCCACAGGGAGAGCCAAGCCTGGCAAAGAGGTAGCAGCCGAAACGCTTCCAGACCCAGCCATGGATGGTCACCATGGGAAAGCTGAGAGAAGGTTGTTGGTGTCCCAGATCCCATGCAAGGTTTGTGTCAGGCATTTCTCCTGAAGTGTGGTCCAAACCAGCACTGCAGCCTGTGTGGATGCTGCCACTGGAGGTCCTATATGGAGAAGCCACAGCACAATCAGGATGTGATCAGTGGTGTGAGTAACCAATTGAGCAGTGCTCATCCAGAGGCGTGATGCAACAGGCAAAGGTTCACCAGTGACAATGATGGCCTTTGGAGCAATTAATGTGTCCTAACCTGCCTGCTGATTGTGTTACTGTTTTCTCCCTGCTACACGGGTACATTGGAGCACTGTCCTCAGGTGGTGGATACTGGCAGATACCGTTCCCTTGAAATCAACAAAGAAATGCTGGCTTCCACTGGTTGGGAATAGGCCTTTCTGCATTTCCTTCCTCGCTCACAGCATCCCAGCCTTCCCTCCTGTGGTGGCCACATCTGAGCTTTGTGTTGAGGGGCGCTTCTGTCTCAGCCTGGGGTCTGATGGCAGCGGCGGAGAAGCAAACACAATAGATTTTTCCCCTCCTTCCCTGCTTCTAATAGCAACCAGGTCCTCTGACACTTAACCTGTGTGCTGCTGTGAAATTGCCTGTCTAGGACAAACACTCATGTGAGGCCCTGGGCTTCTAGGGTTTACTTTATGTCAGGATTTGGAACCCAACCTCATTTAGATCTTTCATTTATATCATCCACCTTAAAAATTCATATTTGTTGTTGTTATTGTTTAAACATGAAAGGAGAAAATTGTGCCTTGACATTTAATTATTTTTTTCCTTTTGAGAAAAAACAAGAAATATCTTTAAGGCCTTGGCTGCAAACTTTGTTTTATATTAAACGTGCTACTGTGTTTTAAATTGGTACCAGGGCAAATACTTGGACGATTATATCAAAGGCTGCTGGAGTTAATCAGTTGCATGTATATCTATATGGTAGCCACTTAAAAAGCTTATGGCTCTTGGACAAAGGACAGAAGAAATCAGTCTGTGTAAAGAAATGTTCAAAACCAAATGGGTTTAAGGTCATCAATAAGGGCTGGGTTTCAGAGCAGAGGTGCTGCAGACGTATCATCCTGTGCCAGAGCATCTCCTCCAGGGAGGGAGCTGGTGGGAGCAGCACATGCAGGTGTTTGCAGCTCAGGGGAGCACTGTGATTTAAACCTGCAGTATTTTGCTGAAGCCTCTAAAGTTACTTGAGATTTACACCAGCATAAGAGAGAGCAGAGCTGGAGACTAACTGCCTGCTTCGATTTTGTGATTCTGAGAGTTGGTGGTGACTTTGGTTCGTAGAAGTATTTCGAAGAGCAAAGGATACTTCCTTTTTCCTAATAGATTGGATTCCTCAACCTTTGACTTTGATCTCAAATATGTGAGGCCTCCATGATATTACAGAATCACAGAATGATAAGGGTTGGAAGAGACCTCTGGAGATCATCTAGTCCAACGCCTGGCCAGAGTATTGCACGAATGAATAAGGTGGTTGGTTTAGGTGTTGGAAGAAATACCTTCCTGATACAGTCAGAAGCAAAAGTTGAGTGTGGGCATTGTCTTGGTGCCACTTGGGGCTTCAGAGAGAAAAGCCATCTCATGTTACAAACCATAGCCCACCAACTATTCAACTGAGATAGTCTGCTCAGGTACTTCCTCAAAAATACCTAGCTTGGGTTTAAGCTGGGTTTGGGAGCAGAAATCCACACTGTAGAGTCCCCACTCTCCCATCCAACCCATGAGCGTTCTTTATTACTTCAACTACCCTCTTTTAATTTGCCTGTAAACAAATAAATAATAAAATAAACTGGATGGCACAGAGCAAACCCACCAATCCTGCTGGGATCTATCTCATCATGGATAGGGAGAAAAGCCTCTCCAAGGCCACTTCCTCAGCATTTGTGTCTTCTGAGTCAGCTCGGTGGCTGGGAGAGAGGCCGGAGATTTGTTTTGAGGTCTTTGCACCTGCCATGTGGCTGGGCTTATCCAAACAGCCAGACATCGGCCCGCAGCTGAAAAAACAGCCCGGTGCAAGAGCTCGGGATTTTTGACGTCCTTGTTTTGTTTACAGCATCCCGTCCCTCCTCTCTCCCGACTGCAGAGCCAGGCAGGAATTCTCTTCATTATCTTCTGCCGTGCTTCTCATGCCATTTTTATTACAAGAAGGAAAAGCAAGGCGAGGGGGAGCGTGTGCGAGAGAAGAGATAAAAGAAGAAAACGGTCCTATTTGTACAATCAATGGCAATGCAGGAAAAAGGGTGGTGGAAGTTGGGGAGGAGGTCTATTTGGGTTGTCCTAAAGTGACCTCATCCCTGGGTCATTCTTTATCAATTGCTTTTGGAGCACCTGAGGATGGGGAGCCTGCAGACACCCCGGTGGCATCGCTGGGAGGTAAAAACCAGTGGAGTTCACTGACAGGCTGAAAGAGTTGGGGTTGTTCAGCCTGGAGAAGAGAAGGCACTGAGGAGACCTTAGAGCCCCTTCCAGTCCCTAAAGGGGCTACAGGAGAGATGGGGGAGGACTTTTGATCAGGGAGGGGAGTGATGGGATAAGGGGGAATGGTTTTAAACTGAAAGAGAGGAGATTTAGATTAGATATCAGGAAGAAATTCTTTGCTGTGAGGGTGGTGAGACACTGGCCAAGGTAACCCAGAGAAGGTGTGGCTGCCCCGTCCCTGGAGGTTCAAGGCCAGGTTGGACGGGGCTTTGAGCAACCTGGTCTAGTATGAGATGTCCCTGCCCATGGCAGGGGGGTTGTAACTGGATGATCTTTAAGGTCCCTTCTAACCTGAACCATTCTATGGGATTCTATGACCCG
The DNA here is from genome assembly GCA_004320125.1 of Scolopax mira. Lineage (NCBI taxonomy): Eukaryota > Metazoa > Chordata > Aves > Charadriiformes > Scolopacidae > Scolopax > Scolopax mira. Next base: position 107,001 of record BJBW01000329.1, on the reverse strand, counting down.
CTCTCTAAGCAGCAATTATGGGTTCCTCCAAACTAGAAGCATTGAGCCCTGGTTCAGTTCCTGGCACTGGGAGGGTCTAAACACTTCTGAGCGATGCAGTGCTTTACTGAGTTAGTGGACATTTGGGGTATTTCAGGACCTCTATAAGTGATGCTGGGTGTTTTGGTGGTTGTGAGCAGCGCGTGGGGATGAACTGGAGAGCTCCAGGCTGCAGAAGACGGGACAGGAGATGGCATAGACCTTTGGCTTTTCCGTGTGTGGTTGTATCAACTCCAACTTGAGCAGCTGATCCAAAGCATTGCAAAAAGTGAAGGTGCAGGGTTGCTGCTATTTGATGACAGCAGATTTCCTTTTTTGCTCAGCAAGGCTTCCTTGCTAGTGAAGAGGAGCAGAGGTGATGTCATTAGAGGGAAATAGGGACATTGCTGGTAGACCAGGGCTTGTTCCGGGCTGTGGGGAGCTTACCGGGAAATGTTGTCTTTTGGTTCAAGAGTTTGGTGGCTATTTAAGGTCAAAGAAAGATGGGTCCTTCATGAGGACACTTGAGGTGTGGGATTTGCCTGTTTCACATGACATTGCCTGTGACAGCCATAATTTAATTGGGGATGCCTAAGACCCTATCATCTTGTCCTTAGATAACAGGAATGCTGTCTGCTTTCATTGCTTTCTGGCCATTTGTGTTTTCATAGGACAGAAGCAGGGATCAGCCTTAAGGATATTTTCAATTTTGTTGGAAACAAGCCTTTGCTGTATAAAAACCCTCCCTGCTGTTATTTATAGTAGGAAAAACATATATGCCATTGTAGGCATATGTAGGGAGAGATGTTTGCTTTCCCTCGATGTTTTCACTGTGTCTTGAGTGGGTGTCCTCAGCTGCTGAAGCCCCACCATGGGCACAGAAGTGGTTGGGGCAGTCTCAGCTCTGCTGGCACTTGAGGGCATGCACGTTGCTTCTGTAAATTCAATGATCCTTTAAACCCACCTTGGTCTGAGTAGAAAATGACTTCCCAGAGGTATAATTTTTCCCAGAAGTTTTACCAGGAACCGGTAAAGCAGAGGTCCCTTGCCTGGGGGACACAGCAAGATTAACTCAACTGCCCAGCCTCCCCAGTAAAAACAGGAAAAGAATTAAGAGGGTTTTATATTTCTGACCCTGGATCCGTCACTCACCACAGCAGGCAGGAGGTTGCCCTCGTGGTATTTCACACGGCACGTCCTAATTCCCCCTCTAAGCAGAGGGCTTGAGTCATTGCTTTTTAATAAGACTGCCTCCCCACGGGCGGAAGCTGCAGCGATCAATGTGGCTTACTCGGTTCTCGAAAAGGTCATTAAAAGACCATAGATATAAATTTAAAGGAGTGTTTGTTCACATCCTTAATGTTAAAGATGTTCTTCTGTCTCACTTTCTTAAGTACCGTCATAGGAAGCCGGCGTGTGTCCGACCTGCCTGACAGCAGAGTGGAAAGAGCACATTATTGCTGTTAGTGTGCCATCAGCTCCCAGGGAAGGCAGGAGAGAAAATGAATTGTCAAAAATCTCACTTTTATCACCACTTGGAGCAGAGCTTCTCTTGCTGACATCTCCAGATACAATCTGTAATACTGACCTCGGAGCCCCGTAACTATATCGGAAAGAATAAATTCTTTTTTCGTTTATTTTTACCTCTTGGTTCCCCCCTTGGTTCCTCATTGTGTCACTGATTTACTGCCCAAAGTATTGCACGTATCATCCCTTTAGCAGCTATATATTTCCAAAATGTGGGTACTGTGAAGGAATGCCAAAGCTCTCAGTTGCTGCCAATATGATATGTTTAACCATTCAGGAGGACAGAAGTATCTCAAGTTCCAGTTGTTGAGACTTGTGAAATGCCACATCCAGGCATCGGCTGCAATCGGGTTTTTGCCACTAGTTGGATCAGGCCAGGGTGAGCTGAAAGCTCCATGGCTTGAGTTTTGAGTTTCTTGGGTGGCTTTGTGGTGTCCAGCCAAGGCACATCTCCAGCTCTGGTTGCTTGATGCTGGAGGGCACCTCTGGAGCACACGGGCTCCTGTTTCTGATCTCCTCTGGGCATGGCTGGTTGTTGGTGCTGCCCTGGGTGTGACACCCTGGGACTTCTCTGCCGTCCCTGGCATGGGGAAGGTTGTGAGGCTCCAGGTCCCTCTCAACTGGGCTGTCCCAAGGTGGACTGGGATGAGGATGGGGAGGATTGGCCCCGTGGCTGTGGTGTGAGACTGGAGAGCTGGCCCCGGTCCTGCTGTTGCTTTATAGGGACCATATGTCTCTCAGTATTTGTCTTCCTTTTCTCTGTGTTTTAACCTCAGATGAGGATATGACGTTCATATCTCATGGGGTACTGTGAGCATAAATAACTTAAAAGCTGTTTTGTACCCAAGCTGTGTAGAAGTTAGGGATGCCGGGCTGTGCAAGTACCTAAATGGATGTGTAAGAAGTCAGGTATTTTGCTTTTATATTTATACGTTTAGAGAAGAAATTACCTTTTTTTTTTTTTTTTTTTTTTTCCCTGTCACTAAACTATAAGGGCTGTTAGAACATATCACTTCCCCAAGAGCTTTCCATTTTTGAGGCTGCAGTTGCTGATCTCTCCTTGCTGGTGCTTGGCAGGTGACAGGATTAGACCCAAGCCCAGGGCCACAACGGCAGCCATCACTCTCCAACGGCCGCAGGGTCTCTCCCCAATCACAGCTTTGCATTCACAATCCAGTGCAGTTCAATATGCCAGAGTTCTCCCCACCTAATAACTTTCAGTTCCAGTTTTCTGTCTTCTTCACCCACATACACATTCATCTCCAGTCACCTAATAATTCATAAACACCATATTCTCTCCTGTGCTTAATTTAGTACTATGTCTTCTTCCATTATGTTCTGCCAACTTCCCGCCCTGTACATAAACAAATGTGAACTTTTCCTGTTTTCTCATTGCTCACATGTACACACAAGCACACACAAACACTCCCACACAGGAAAACACGCTTGCGAAGACACACTTTCTGCTCTTGGCTGAATCCCTGCTCATCACCTGTGGGTCTTGGTGGAAACTGCAGAAAAAAAAATTCAGAATCTGAGAAGCACTATTTTGCACTCGCGCTTGTGATCTCAGCGCATCAGGAAGCAGCGTGGATTTATTTATTTTGTAGCTGTTATAGCTGCCCAAACTGTTCATTTGTTAACAGCCTTTTCTAAGAATTGAACCTTTTTTGTGGTTAGCAGATCCCCAGTGACAGAATCCACATTTCTGCAAGTATACTTGTTAATCTTAAATATTTTACGAATGGTTTTGAGAAAGAACTTGAGAAATAACTGCTCTTTACTAATCAAAGCTTGCCTCTGCTTTGATTTCATCTGTATATATCAGAAGCTTCCTGTCTTAATAAGTGGATTTATCCGGGAGTGAAATCTAGAGGAAACCATCAGTGTATGTTTGGCCACTTAAGTTACTTCCTATAATTTTATTTTTTGTTTTAAACAGTTGTTTTAAACAGGTCCCAAGAGCAGAAGTTTGAAATTTTTCACTTTGATTGTATAAACACACTTACCAGAATCTGGGTTGGTATCTCCCCAATCTGTAGGTGAAAGAAGATGTTGTTTGTGCTACGTGAGCTCTTAAGTTTAGCTGTCGGGAGCCGCAGGCCATTGCTGACAGGAATGAGGTGGAGAGCAATGAGAAAGCTGCTTGTGCTGGTGTTTTCGTCCCGCCGAATTTCACTCCCCACACCAGGGGTGGTAGCCAAGGACCAACTCCCGGTGCTGGTCCCGTGCAGTTCTGTCAATGGTGGTTATTTTGGTTATTATCCACGAGAAAAACCGCTTTGTTGTAAAATATAACATCTGATATTGGAGTCTAAGTCATGCTTGTTATTTTAATGGAGGTTGTAAGGAGATACTCATTTCACAAAGCTGAAGATTTTGGAAACTACAGTCCATTGGTATTTGCTTCAGTGGCTTTGCTGCTCCATGGAGCTGACGAATCACTTCGTAGTACACACCTCATTAATACATCCTTTTTTGACCAAGTTCCTGTGACAAAAAGACATGTATATTACTGGCAGTAATTGGGGCAATATGAGCGTAGTCAGTGGAGGACCAGCGGGGGTTAGGAAAGAGCTGGGTTGCGTTATGGGCTCTGCAATTAGCCTGATTGATGACTTCGAGCAAATCATTTTGCCTTCACCACTCCGTGGTTTTACAAATTGGCACAATGAGGATAATGGTAATGAGTTTCTTTGTGGAACGTTTTTGAGTTCTGATATTGTAAAAGACATTGTAAAAGAGCTAAACATTTATATGAGGGTTATATGATTTCTTTATTGCATATAAAAAATTATTCCTCATTTACAGATGCATGGGATTTAGGTAATTATGGCTTTGCATAAATAGGTAATAGTTTGCTAATTCTTTCTGTGAATATTTCAATGCTAATACCATGATCCAGTGCTGTGGAGTGGATCCTAATTTTTCTGCTTTCCCAGAGAGGGAAAAACCTTCTTTCTAACCCTACTGTTTTAATACCTGTATGCAAAGTGGATAACTATTTATCCATCACTGAAACATTCCCAGTTCAATTCTCTCTTGAATCAATAGGCAAATTTCCACTGGCTCCCGCTGAGCATGGGTTGAGCTCAGGAAGTAATCAGTGTTTACAGAGTATTTTAGTTCCTTAAATGAAGTGTGGCACAAACTTGCAGGTGACACTGTCCCTGCAGGGACAGGGATGGGAGCAGGAGTGTCCCGGGGTAAGGCCAGTGAAGGGCAGGGGGTTTCCCAAACGCCACGGCGCTGTCGAATCTCAGTGATGCTCTTGCCCTTTCCCAGGGCACGTGGCAAAGACTGATCTGCTGCCGTGGTGCCATCTCTCCAGGAGGTACAGCTGTGAGCAGCAACACACCGAAACTCATGATTTGCAGCAGCAGAGAGTCGAGAGTTCCACCTATTTCAGAGCATGGATGTAGGGAGAGCTCACAAGAAAAAGACACCCAACCAAAAATGAATCCCATCCAAAGGAAGCAGCGACATTCTGATTGAATTAAAACTTGCTTTTTTGGCAGCTAGCCCCCATTTCAGTACCTCCTTCTCTGCCCTTTGCTACTGTCTTTGTTGCACTAATCACTTAATATTTCCTTTTGTCTGGCAGGGAACTGAGCGACAGCACCACGTACACGTACCAGGTCATCGTTGTTTCCGGGCCGGAGGAGAGCGAGCCTTCCCCGGCGCTCGTCTATGTCTCTGGGAGTGGATACTGTGGAGATGGGATTATCCAAATGTAAGTCTGGAGCGAGCAAACAGATAAATCTGAACACATCTCCTCAGCCAGAATCTGAGACTTAGAAAGGAATTGATGACTTCTGATGTCTCCTCAGTTTAGGCCGGCTCTCATCTGTAGCTAATGACTCATGTGCTTGATGATTACCAGGATGATGACATTTAATTGGAACTTAGGCCCTGCTATCCTGGCACCAGTAGATACAGACAGAGATACAGATAATGGAGTCCAGACAGCAGGATCGATATGAAAGTACACTATATTGTGTTTATGCTGTTTGTTCGTGTATCCGTGTCTTTACTCATGTATATGACATTTCCTATATGGTGCTAAAGTAAGTGCTGGAAAAATTCACGCAGCCTTTGATGCTGTCCTGACACATGAAGTCCTCACACATGGCCCCGCCACATGGTGGGCCAGGTTCCTGGTCCAACCTTTTATTTGCCCGACCACCGGTGCTGGGATGCATTTGGAGGTGATAGATTTGGCCACTGAGGAGGAGTGCTGGGAAATGCATGTTCTCAATCAGCTCCTCCTTCTCACCGGCTGCCAATCCCCAGACCACTGAGAATGTAAAACAATCATTCACAGGGTTTATTCTTTTACTATGTGGGCCCTTAAGGCCACCTGCTTCCAAGCTCCCTGGCATTAGATAATTTAATTATTTAAACGATGGAAGTAACAACAAGCAAGTGCTCAATCCAGCCAGTTTTATTTTCTTGAAATAATGTTGATGAGGAATCGCATAGTACAACTCTGTCAGATGCTATACCTGGCAGCAAGTGTTTGCAGAATGAGGCCCAAGGGGCAGGGAAATGAAAGAGAACAACCAAAAGACATATGAATCCAGGGCAGTCTTGGAGAGGGAGGTGGAGAAAGACAGATTAATTTTGCTTTCCATAACTTTTCTCCTACTGTTATGTTTGCACATTCCTAAAACATCACTTGTGGCTTTGCAGCAAGCGTCGAACAATAGCTGAGCTGCCTCAGGAGCAAGCAGGAACCAGGCTATGTCACAGCTTGGTTGATTGTGGCCCCACTTGCAGCTGTGGCAGCCCCTTTCTCAGCTGGTTCCTGCTCTCCTCCCCACACAGGGCTGTAACCGTGGGTCTGGTGCAAGGCAGGACCCCGACCCCACATCACCTTCTCCCCGTGGACCACTCTCATCCCAGTGCTGGCAACGAACAGCCCAGCACCAGGCTTTATGCCTTGTTATTCCCATGCTGGGGTCACAGCCTGGCCCTTCCAGATTTAATACAAAGAGTTTCAGAGATTCCTGTTCTCTTTTTCCCCACCTGCTGAGCTGCAGCCACACTAGCTATGAAGGAAGTTGCTCATATCCTCATCAGAGAACAGCAAGTGGTATCCACGTCTGCAGGAGAGGAATGGCCAGGCAAGCTTGTGAACCAGGAATGATGAAAGTAAGGGCTGGAGGAGAAAGGGAGAGGTATTTTAAAGGTTGGCACACAAAGCTGCTGGATTTCAGGGCTGTGGGGTTCTGCAGAGGGGTTGCAGCAATTGTTGGGACGATGCCATTTGCCATCTGACTCTTTTTTGCATGTGTGTGCCCTTGCCCACAGAGACCTGGGGGAAGAATGCGATGATATGAACAAGATCAACGGTGATGGCTGCTCCCTGTTCTGTCTGCAGGAGTTATCCTTTAATTGCATTGGTAAGTCTGGCTCGGAGTCCTCACGGTGGGCAACAACTCTACGCAGAGTGTGCAGGCAAAAATCCACAGTATTTTCAGCTGAAGAGCTGTCATGGAAGAGAGAAAAAAAGGTGGAATTTGTAGGTTTGAAAGGCGAACATATCTTCCCAGCTTCTGGCCATTTGGATGGGAAATTGGTTCTGCTGGCTTTGAAACAGGCTAGGACTTAAGGCTAAGTCAGCCATTGTGGGACTGATCCAAAGCCCATTGAAGTCAGTGGGTGGTTTTCCACTGGCTTCAATAGGCTTTAGATCTGGCTACGTGAGAAGACATGAACTGATTTTTTTTTCTGGTAAACTGGAGGAGGAGTGAAAGGGGAAGGGACTGAGACCAGAAGCAAGCCCAGCTGAGGTCACACCTCCTTTGAGTTGCAAATCAATATCTGAGGATCAAAGGTCTTGCTAATCCCCTTTTTCAGAGGTGAAAACTACTTAATCAGATTTCATTTGCAAGCCTGGTTTGCTCTGATTAGCAAAACCTGTAAGCACAATGGCCGGATGATGCTGAAGCTATCGGGGATAGCAGGGCTGCAGTTGTGAGCTTTACATATTTATTAAACTCTCTAGGAATGCTGGGGACAGAGAAGGGAAATGGAGACCAGTTTATGCTGCACCTTCTGTGGGGTAGCAATTCCCAAACAGGGCTCGGCGAGGTCTGGGGAAGGGTGAGACACACAGAGCTTCTGAAACCCAAGTTAATGTTTATAGAAAGGGTCGACTTTTTGCCAAGGGATGATATGAGATTCCTTATCTGGACTGACCAAGCAAATACTCTGTCCCATCTAGTGATCCCATGCCTTCAGCTTGGGGCATCAGTCCTGAGCAGATAATTGAATGTTGGCAAGGCTGAAATTTGCTCTTTTGGGGAAACGGACGGTTATCTCTTGTGCCTGGAGCAACATAAAAGGACCTCACAGGCACGATGTGTCCCTTGGGTGGTAAGCTGAGGACTGCCTGGCTCCTCGTAATGGCTACATTTTTACTTCAGCATCCCACGCTATGGGACTTGAGGCCTGATTTGGTGATGTACTTATTTATGTATTTACATATGTAAATTGCTGTATTGAAACCTGAGAGTGTTTATGGTCAAGGCTAATTGTGACTATTGGTGGTCTTGAAGTTACATTTCTGTTTCAAGTTACTTGCTGCCTTAGAGCCTCAAGCACTGAAAGATATTAGTCATAATATTTTGAAAGTGATATAAACACTCATGCAAATGTTTTGGGTTCTCCGAAAGCCAGGCATAATGAGAGGCTGGTCCCAGCAAGGCTTTGGGTTGGAGCTGTGTGTTTGCATCTCTGTCCCCCTGCTCAGCAGCATGTCAGAGCTCCATGGACCACGTCTGTACTTTGGCCACTTCCCAGCATTGAGTTAGGAGATGTTGCGGGTCCTCCCCTGTCTACACCCGTTCTCAAGGAAACGTGTGGGTTGGGCAGGAACTGCATCATGAACCAAATAAGTCCATGGACAGGTCTGAGAGGGGGTGTCCCAAGCCTTGGAACCACACAGTGTCCTGCCATGTGAGTGCAGGAGCCTACTTCATGCCTGGGAACATCTTCATCTCCGGTGTCAGCCTGTCTGACAGCAGTATGATTAGAAACTGAAGCAACTAAAACATGCACACAGCTTTTTCTACACATTACAGAGGAAGTGATTTTTCAGATTTGCTTGTGTTGAAAAGGCAAGGGGAATTCCAGAGGTAAGAAGTTTGTTTGTTTGTCACGGGCTTTGGGAGTTCATGGTTTTGCACAGGTCCTGGATTACAAAGCGAATAAAATCAAATTAGTTGTTCATGGGGATTCACTTAGAGGAATCAAATTAACTGACTGAGTGGAAAGCTGCATGGACCCAGACCTTGGAAATGTTTTGTTGCGTGACTTTCCAGTTGTGGTGGTGCTAATGCTGGGGTGGTGAATGGCCTCGGTGTGTGTCCAGGGTCTGCGAGGGTGGGTCCGTGGCTCTCGCTTTGGGGCAAACACTGTCTTCACCAAGTCCCTGGGAAAGGTTCAGAGAAGGTAATTGCTGTGAAACAAGCCCTGTTGGCTTTTACGGGTGCTGGACCACCAAGAATTAGGAGATTAAGAGCTAGAGAAACTGCTGGTAATCTTTCAGACAAATGAAAGATGCAGACGTGCATTCTGGTTTAATACATCAAGCATCAAAATCTCACTGGAAAACATAAAGATGCCGAGGAAGCAAGTGTACACAAGAAATAACAATTAAAAAGAGCAGAAACTCAGCATTCTCCATAATCCAATAATATCAGCCCGGATCCTCTGCCTTTACTCCAACAAAAGTCTTCTTTGAGACTGGTGGGGTGTTTTCTTGGAAAACACTGAATGCTTGGGACCCTCTTTGAGGAGCAAAGAAAAATAAGTGTAATTTATTTCCACGTTTACAAGGCTAACACATGTTATAGTCCTGTAGGACAACAAGTAATTATTTCAGACAGTGTTATTTTTGCAGTGATGTTCTTGTTGTATTATGTAGCTCTTTAGAGCCCCGGTAATCACTCCCCTTCAGCGAAGAATTCAGCGAGCCTCAAACACATGTTCAGAGGCTTTGCTGAATTGGGGGCCTCAGGGTTTGATCTTGCAAATGCTTCCTTCCAGGCATGTTTCTGAACTACCACAAGGCATTCCTGAGACTTCAGCAAATCTAACCACAACAGTGAACGCAATGCTTGTCACAAATTGTCTGCAGGATTGGGTCCCACATGGCTGAAAATAATCACTAAACATTTTGTTTGCAGAGGCAGGGCTGAAGGGAGGTCGTTTTGGGGGGTGGGGGTTCCATAGCAGGAGGTTTGAAGCCTTGGGCTTCTTCCTTCCAAAGCAGAGACCACGCAAATCACCTTGCTTGGTAGGGGAGAAATACAACACCACCAAGCTTTAGATTTAGAGACATGAATCACAGAATAATTTAAGTTGGAAGGAGTCTCTGGAGGTCTCTGGGCCGAGGAGGGCCAACTTCAAAGTGAGATCTAGCTTCAAATTTGGAGCACGTTGCTCAGGGCCGTGTCCAGCTGTGTTCTGGCTATCTCCAAGGATGGAGGCAGCCCCTTTGCAGGTGTCCCTTGGCCTCTTCTGCTCCCTTTGCCTTTTAGGATCATGAGCTTTATGGGGTTTTTTAATTGGTCCAACTTCCCTTGGAATAAATGTCCCTACACTTTGCGCTAATGCCTGTAAATAAAATTAGACCCTTTTTTTTTTTTTTTTCCCTGGGTTTTGTTTTCCCTCCTCCTTTCCTCTCTAATCAGATAACAGGGGATCAATCTGCTCTGCCACGGGAGGAGGGGTGCGGGGGACAGAAGGAGGGAGTCAGGGAAGAAGACTGTGTGGTCTCACTGTCAGGCTGTCCTGGCCTTCGCTGAACACAAAGCCGAGGAACAGAAAACAGATAAGATTAATAGCGTTTTCTTCCTGCAACATGCCGAAGAGCGACAGTGAGATTAATTAATTAATTAATGAAAGCATCTGGCAGGGCTCCTTTTTTTAAGTTCTGCAGTACACTCACCCTTCCCCATCCTGAAATTTATCATCTCGACTGGTTTTTTTTTCTCTTCCAGCCCCCCCCCCCCCCCCCCTTCTTTGCGTAGCAGATTTTGCATATTTTATCTCCTCTGCACAGGATTTGGTCCCGTGGGGGAAAGTTTCACTTTGCCTTTTGATTTGTAAGAGACAAGTGAATCAAAGTGGTGTCCGCTCTGACTGATGAGCCCCTTTCCTACCTCTTGGCTGCTTCTCTTTCACCTTGCTCTTGATTACTCCCGGGATAACTGATTTTTTTGCAATTACTGGGAATCTTGGCCAAGTTCAAGCTGATGTGTCCTGGGTAAAACAGGCCCCAGGCAGAAGAGTTATGATTTGCAGTTGTGGGAACCCAAAGCTTTCTAGGACTTGGTCCATTCCCACCGGGCCGATGAGGAATGGGTGTCTAACAACCAGCTGAGCACCTTGTCCTTGGTCCGTACTCTCCTACACACCAACCTCGTACACAGGCATCGAGATATATGTGTGGACACTGAAAAAGAGCCCTGCTTTCATTTGCATTCCTTTTGTTGAGTGTGATGTGCATTATACATTGATTTAGCTCACCAGCGCTGAAGAAAGCGAAGGATATAATAAAAAAGATGCAGAGATCAATAAAAAAGAAGGGCGGGGGAGAGGAGGTAATATGAAAAGAGATGGATAAAGCCTGATAGACACATTGAAACACAGCTGGGAAGTAGCTTCAGAACTTCTATCTACCCTGAAGTTTGGCTGGTAATTTATGGGGGTTTGAGTCGCATCTTATTGGTGGTGTTATTTCTGTGCTTTATCTCCATCACTTATAAGGGATTCTGTGCTAAAAAGCCTTTTCACAGCCACGTGGGGCTTCCACAGGAACCATGAATGGCTCAGGTTAGAGACACGTCTCCACGGTTTGTTGGATCAGGACCTGAGGGAGGTAAAATACAAAGAAAAGGCACAGAGGAGAGCGAAAGGGAAAATAAAATATATCCCACTCTTGAATTTACCACCGATTTCTGGCACGCTTGAAGCATTAGCCGCCAGTGGTTGTTCAGGGAGAAGTATGATTTTAATTTGACAATGATCCTTAAACACCTTTCCTTTTGCTCCTGCTTGGCCTCAGATGGGTTTTTTTTGCTACCTTACAAATCTGGATCTGTCCTTCTCCTCCTGAGAGGCCTCTCCCTCCAGCTGTGAGCCTTACCTTTGTGGGAGCTCTATCCTTTACCTCTCCCATTATCCATAAATTAAGCATAGCACTTTCCCCTAATCTTATTGTTTGGCAGGCTGCATTGCATTCAGGGAAATGATTAATATTCATGAGCTTGCTATCTCTGTTTGGTGCATAATCCTCTGGGGAAATTGCAGTGTTAAATGAGTGACACAAACCTAATTTTATATGTCTTTTCTTTCTTTCTTTTTCCTTCCCCCCCCCCCCCTCCTCCTTTCTGACAGAGAAGTAATGTGCTTAAAATAAGTTGATGGATGACCATCCATATTCACTGTGGACATGCTTTGAGAGCGTGCCCTGCTCCCATTCTCTCCCCCCCTTTCCCTTCCTCAGACCCCTGCCCAGGCACACAGCTTTGACTGCCCGAGCCGTGGCCCCACGCAGCAGCTAAGGGCAATTTCACCGCCTTTCACCAGCATTAAATAGGCCTTGGCTGACCCCACCGAGGGCTTTCAGCAGAACAACAGCATGGGAGAAACCCAGCCACCTTGCAGGAGAAGCTCAGCATCTCACAGGGCATCAATAAGGCTAGAGCATTGAGCAAGAAGCTTGGGAAAGAGGATCGCTGTTGATAAAGCAGCTGAGGTTCTCCAGCAGAATTCCATAGCAAATAGCAATGAATTTACTGACCGGGGCTATTCAGATGTTACTTGTGTGAGTCCTTCAGCTTAAGGCAAATCCTTTGAAGCTGACTGTTTCCCGCAGCTCATGGGAGTGTGGCTACATGTTCTAAAATGTCTAAGCACTCATTTGGCAAGTTAATAATCACAGCATCATCGTAAAGTCTCTTAAAGTGATTTTCAGACTGTCATCATTAATAGTGCAATCTTAGCAGGGCCAGCTGAGCCACAGAGCAGAGAGAGCAGGCATCTCAGGCAGCAAAATACAAAGGACAGATGCTTTTTTGTGGGGGAGAATGTGGGCTGGAGTGGTATTTGCCTGCATTTTTCCCTAGGCCAGTGACTCCAGCCCAGCTCAATCCAGCTTTGGTTTTTAGGACACAGCTACAATGAGAGCCCGGCAGAGCCTCTGCTTGTTGCATCCCTCATGCATTACTCTCCGTGGATCACAGAGGCTGCTCACACTTCCCTCCTTAGAGCATCCTCTGTGACTCAACAGCAACTTGCTGTGCTTGGAGGGTGATGCTGAGCACAAGACCTTCCTTGCCAACCACACGCACAAACAAGGAGGGTTGGTTTTTTTTTATCTTGGTGAATGGCATCAGTGGTTTTTTTCTCTCAGGCTCCTTCCCAGCTTCCCAATATGTGGGCCAGGTCTCAAGAAGGTCCAATGCTGGCCATGGGCACCCTTCCCATGGTCACAGAAGTTGCTGCCTCGTGTGGCAGAAGCCTCGAGAGTTTTCAGTTGGACAGTCTCCAATTAGCTTATAAACCTGGGTAAGCCTGAGGGAATATTGGAATAGTCTCAGCACCGCTTTTGTGATTTATCCAACCACCCAGGGAAGGAAACAAGATTAGGTGGGAAAAGGGCACATGTTGTAGTGCCTTTATAACATGTCTGGTTGCCCAGGACTGAGGAAAGGCCACGTTGTCTCCCGTTGGCTGGCTGCAGAGCAGATAAGGTCTTGCTACCACTGCCAGCGATGGAAAATACCCTTTCACTTAAGTGACAAAAGCTCATGTTCTTGGAGGTGAAATATCAAATTTCAGTTTGGGGCTCGGGGAGGGAGCTGTAATTGTATCTGTCTGCAGCACGCAGATCAATTGCATAATTATTGTGCTCCGACCGCTCTATCATACCGATGAGCCGAGTCACACCAGACAAAGAACCAGCCCAGGAATGTATTTCCATGAAGCAGCTGAATTACCAGGGAGCCACGCTCCACAAATGCATTATGCCAGCCCTCTCGGGTCAGGGGATGCTCAGACACGATTGTCATATTCTATGGAAAAGAAAAAAGAAAAAAAAAAGCCTCCTGCGAGGCCCCTGGATGTTCCGCAGCCGATTGCAACACCAGCGTCGCCTTCGTTTCCAAGGTGTCTGCTTTATTTCATTGAAGAAAAACGTCAGAGTTTATTGATATGCAACTTTATTCGTAAAAAGTCTGCCCAAGCTCTGTGTAATAGTATCCGGGAAGGAAAATATCTCTCGAATATTTCAATGTCGCAGGGAATATCTCTGTCTCTGGCTTCTTCAATATTCAAGAAAAGATGAGCAGATATGCTGGAAGCAGGCCATGTTATTTGCTCTCTTCCCACTGAAGCCAAAGGTGAAACACCCGTAGAAATAAATGGAGCAGGTTCTGCCATCGCTCAGCCCCTGGGTTCATGTCATCTCCAGTGGAATTATTTCTCCTTTTGTGATAGAAACTTCTGGATGTGGCTCTTCTCGCCTGTGAACGCAAACAGCAGTGCTGGAGATGCCGATTGAGTGACGCGCTGGTAAAATCAGGTTTCTGCAGAAGTTGCTGACTTTGGTGACCCTGAGATTTGGCCCTTGCCATGTCTGAAAAGGCCTGAAGCCTTTGGACAGACCTTCCAGGGGTTAAAATGCAAAGTTCATCCTGTTCCAAGAATTTGTTACTCTGAGACAATGCTTCTGCATTTTTGCCCCCCCTTTTTTTTCTTCTTTTTTTTTTCTCTTGGACAAATAGTTATGTGGCATAAGGCTTGTTATAGTTGGAAACATCCCTAAGTAAACAGCTGAGCTTAAAAATACTCCTTTTTACTCCTTTTTTTTTTTTTTTTTTTGTCTGGCCTTTGCAAAAATAGTAGTTATTATACAAAAGAAGACTATGCTGATGCCAGTCACTGGGTTCTAGCTGAAAACAGGAAGCTGCCCCAAGTGTCTGTCCCCAGCTCTTTGACCTGGGGTTCAGACATTAAAAGCCTTGTTGGAGGATGTGCCCTCTGCTATGAATTGGATCTCTTTATCTCCTTTTTTTTTTTTTTTTTGGTCTTCTTAATGAGGTGGAAGGCTGCCTATCACAGATAAGTGCATATCCTGCATCTCTGCTTCCTGATCTCAACCAGACTTCATTCATTTTGCTGGTGACTTTTTGACCTGGCTTTGAGCAGGTGACTGGGATGGGGAGTTACCTGCTCATCCAGAGGCGTTTCCCAGGGGCCCCCAAAACCCTCTGCTTTACCTCGTGCATCCTTTCATTTTTGAACCCCAGAGGAGGCACTTGTATTTCAAGACAAAAAGCTGCCTGTTGCAAATATACTTGGACAGCTTAAGAGGAAGGAGAAATGGAGTTTGCTTCATTTTCTGGTGCAACACAAAAGAGCCCCAAAATCATTCTGTAGCTTGAAGACCAACTGCCATAGTGAGCAGAGCGGGTCTTGCTGATCTGTTTCCCCAACAAATTCCCCTTCTGCAGGTTGACGGCTGCCACGGCAATTCAGGGATTCCCAGATGCCACAAACCTTTGCTGAACGAGAGACTGCCTTTTTCCAAAGGAAGGGCAAGAGAGGGCCTTTGGTTTGGCCCCAACGTTTTTGTGTCTCCAGTAAGAACTTTGTCACGGAAAAGGAGCTCGGGCTGCATGAACAAATACATGTTGCACGAGTTCAACTCAGGTTCCTTCAGCATCTGTTGTCAATCCCCCAGAGACACTGTCTCCTGCTGCCAGTTGCTACGCCTGCAGACATTTTACTGTTCTAGATTTAAGCTGGATTTCCAGGCAACAGCTTTTTAATTTTTTGAAGACATTTTTCCTTGAGGACAGATTTCCTTCATGTTCCGTTCTTGCCTATCTCCTTCAAATCCATTTCAACTTAGAAGTGAGAAGTCTATGGTATTGATGAATGTAGTCCATGATGGAGATCATACCTGACCAATGCATCACTGTGACCTTCACCAGGTCTTGGGAGCTTATAGACCTCTGTGGAGGCAAAAATTAGGTTGTATTACCAAGACCCTGGATGCATTTCATGTCACAGTAGTTGAGAAGAGAGCAGAAAAGCCGTTTTGCAGCATTATGGAAATAAAGATGTTTGCTGCTGCTTCTTGGAGATATACCACTCCTGACACTGCCCTCCCCGGCTTTGAGCCTGTAGGGCTTTCCGGATTTAACAGAGCTGTGTTCACACCACTGTGGAAAGGGAAGAAGCCTGCTAGGTTTTATTTTGTGAGGGCAATCGTAGGAAGAAACAATCTGGTCGTTCTTCATTTTGCTCATGAAATGTAAAACCTCACGTGTAACCAATGAGCATCCATGACCAGAGTGAGAATCAGAGTCAGAGCTGGTGCTCCATACCTGAGGAAGAGACTCTTTATCAGGGAATGTAGTGATAGCATGAGGGGCAATGGTTTTAAATTGAAAGAGGGGAGATTTAGATTAAATACTATAAAGAAATTCTTTACTGTGAGGCTGATGAGACACTGAACAGGTTGCCCAGAGAAGCTGTGGCTGCCCCATCCCTGGAGGGGTTCAAGACCAGTCTGGATGGGACTTTGAGCAACCTGGTCTAGTGGGAGGTGTCCCTGCCCAGGGCAAGGGGTTGGATCATGATCTTTAAGGTCCCTTCCAACTCTTAACCATTCTATGATTCTAAGGAAGAGCCTCTGCTTCTTCTTGGCACCCCACTCAGTGATGCACTACATTAGGCTGTCGTAGGTTGATGCCCTCGTCATTCCCCTCACTGGTGTCTGAGAAGGATTCAAAAAAGTCTCCCTTTTGCCATCACTCAGAAGTAGGAAGCTCATGGACAAGAAAGGTCTTCCCCTCTTCTCGCCAGCGCTCCCCTCAAAGCATGGCATTGCATGCTTCAGGATGGCATGTCAGTAGTAGGACTTACAGATCTTCCTTAAAAGATAATTAGGTTTGTAAAGCTACTTTCCCCATCATTGTTCAAAGCACACAAAAGCGAGCAAAGGTTCCAAACCAGGGTGTCCTCCAGCCAGTGGGCCCATGCTGCGATGGAGGGCAGGGTGCTGTCACCCACCCAGAGCGGCACGGCCGAGGGGCTCCTGACAGTGCAGCTCAGTAAGACTTTGTTAATCATTTAGGCAGCCTCCGTTTAATTCAGACATCTCAGTCTCTCCATTCGGTTCCTCCCTCGGGTTTTGCAGACTCCAAGCAGACAGATTTATTGGGGTCTTAAGCATAATCAGGAACAAATTAGCCTCTGTTCGGCTCACACACTGGCCTGGATCACAGCGAGTCACAGGCTGCCTTCCCATCCATGTGAGTATGAATTAAGTCATCGGATTGGAGTAGGTCTTGAGTATTCTTTTATCCCAAACACATGATCTTATCAGAAGCCCATTACGTTTATCATCGCATTAGGAGGGAGCATTTGGAGCCAGCTCAGGAGCGTGTTGCTGTGTGAATGCTGTGCTTACTTCAGTGCCGGTCGGGAAAATAAGTCAGCGCTTCGGGAAGCTCCGGGGAAACACTGGCCAAACACACACACCTAAAATCAGGCCGTGAGTTTCTGGGTGTGTGTTGGCACCGGGGGGGTGTGTAAAGAGAGCGTTGGTGTGTCAGTGTGTCCATCTGCAGGGGTGTGCAGTGGGATGCAGTGAGGTACCGGTGTTTCACTGTACACCCATATCTGCCCGTGCACGTGTTTGTGGGATGAAGGTCTTTTTAATACTTTTTAATACATTTCACTTTCTTTTTTCCTCCCTTTTTCCAGAAATAAGCTTTTTTTTTTTTTCATAAAATGACAAGGAATTTGTGTTTTCATATGTTTCATATGTTTGGGATTTGGTTTTGAGGATTTTTTGATTGCTGACCACAGTCTTTCCAGAGCTGCATATTTCTCAGAGATTTCTGCTGGGACTCTCGCTCAAACTGGGACATGGTGCTCTGAGGTGGGTGAGGAGCTTTACTTCATCCCACTGTTCTTGGGCACAGCAGAGAGTTTGCCTACACTTTGCTACATCTCTGCAGAGCAGAAGGAGGGATGCAGGAGGATAAGGTGGGGGAACCAAGAGCTTGTCTCCCTGGCTATCACAGCTACGGGCGCACTCTGCCTCTTCCCTGAGGTGGCCACCCCAGGGATGAACAAGCCATGCTGGTGTAGCACTGTGCCACCATTGATAGTCCCCACAGAGAAGCAAGGTACGTTACAGGGGTATCCAAACTGGCCTCCAGAATGGGGCTCCTACTGTTCATGAGCAGTTCAAGCAGACGTTTCATTCCCAGCTGGGTCGCTATCAGATGAGGAGTAGCAGGACCCTGCTGGCAACGGGACTGTTGGGCAATCTGGCTGTGGGAGGCTGCTGGGGCCAGCACTGCTGGTTGCCTTAGGGCCCATCTGCACATCCACCCCAGTAATGGGACACCCTAGGGGAGCCATTGTCATCTTCTGTCTGTGAAGCACTCTCCCAAGTGCTCCTCCTCCCGGCTCTTCGAGGTGTGTGGTATATGTTTGGTGGCTCCCAGCCATATGAAGATTTTAAGATGTGACATGTAGGGTCAAGAAGTTTGGCCACCCCAGAATATTCGCTGTGCTCGTACAGCTGAATGGCTTCCAGATTCATGCCGGCTCCTTCTCACCAGCTCAGAGCACTGGCCCAGCAAACACACGGTTCCCCACACTCATCCATGTACACAAGTTGGCTGTGATAAAAGGAAACCATAATGACCTTCTTCCCTGATAGACTTCTCCATTCTTTCAAGCTCACACTCTCTTAAGGACCTGGAATTTTGCATGGGGGATTGGGAGGAAGGGAGTGGAAAAGGAGTGAAAGTCATTAAATAATTGAATTGCAATAAACTGATTTTTTTTCTGGCTCATGATGGTATTTCACTGTGTAAACTAGGAGGAAAAATAAACAGGGGATTTAGCAGTTTGGAAGTAGCTCAAAATTGAGCAGCCGTTGGATTTTCTGACACCTAGCTTGAGATAGTCCAATGCTACCGACAGGACTCTCCTCAGGGATCGTTTCCATCAGGCCAGTGAGCAGCTCTGGCTAATTTCCTACCAGTTTTTCAGCAGGCTTATTTGCCAGACAAAAATACAACAGGCTGTCAGAACTGGATACCTCTGGGGACTGACAATGATAATACAATACAAAATAGGATACCAACAGGTCAAAGGTTTCCATTTCACAGAGTACTCTAATGACTGAAAGTCATTATTGCTATGCAGTCTGTTTGAAAAGAGTAGATGGATCTCAGTTCAGTTTTTAATGGGCCAGTGTTACAGAAACAACCTCAAAAATTTGGCATCTTTGTTGGCAGTCTCATTAGAGAAGCCACAGAATAAATGGACAAGGATAATAAAGTCTCCTGCTGCTTTTGATCCTTTCAGGTCAAGTCTGAGTCATGTTGGTGGAGGCGATGTGTGTATGTGGGAAGCTCACCATCGCGCTATGTGTACTCCATCTCCTCTTTGGGTAAACAGAGCTGTTTGGCCCTTTGGTCACTACAACTGTGAACTTGGCAGTTTTCACCATCCCGAAATTCACAGTTGCTGGTGGTGGTGGTGTTGTTTTGCAGATATCTTTTAAAAACAAAAAGGGAAACATTGTAGACCAGATCCTCTGTTGGTGTTTTTCCGACCAAGTTGGTGGAATTATGCCAACACCCACATCGTCTCTCTGTGTGTTTTCTAGCCCTGCTTTCTTCTATTTCCATCCTTTTACATGGAGGTAGATTAAAATAAGCAGAAAATCTCTTACATAAGGAAATATCTGGGGGGACATGCCCAATACAAAAGTTGACTATTGTTGCTTGGCTTTCTTAACTTTGCCTTGCTGTTGTCTAGGAGTGACTTTCATTCCCCAGTGACCTGGTCCAGCAGATACACAACCACTGATGCTATCAGGTCCTAGCAACTAGATTGCAGACGTGTAGCCAGTCCTTTTGACTTGTCTTCTCTGCTTTCTCCTGGCAGATGAACCCAGCAGGTGCTATTTCCACGATGGTGATGGAGTCTGTGAGGAATTTGAGCAAATGACCAGCATCAAAGACTGTGGCGTTTACACTCCCAAAGGCTTCCTCGATCAGTGGGCTTCCAACGTCTCTGTCTCTCATCACAGCGACCAGCAGTGCCCAGGATGGGTGGTCATTGGTCAGCCAGCAGCTACCCAGGTAAGGAGAACATCCTGCCTTTCCTCTCTTGGAAAGCAAAGCCCAGGAGGAGCAATGTTCATGAATGGAGAGAGATGATCAGCGTTCATATGTGATGTTACCCTGCCAGTTATCTCACCCCTTCACCAAGGAAGGCTCCTGACAGCACTTGCCCTCTTTCTGAGCCTGGTTGATACTGACGAGTTGAAATTTGGTTCCAGTCATCCAACTAAAATCTATCTGAAGTTGTGACCTGCTTCATTCAATAAGCTGTGTAGGAGTCTCCTAGTCATCCCCTTTAGGAGTCATCCCCTAAAAGACCAGTCGGGCTCTCTGCACCCAGTACAGGGTACTATCTTGTGGCTATGAGTTCCTAAGGCTGATGCCTAATAACACAAAAGAGCGTTCTTTCTTCTTTAATAGTTTTGTGTTTTCAGTCTCCCAGTTTCATTAAAGCACCCTATTGTTCTATTCTGAGAAAAGTCCTGTCCATTCCCAAAGCCATTCATTAGCTTTAACCCCCTTCTTACATGTCTCCTTTGTAACATAAATAGCCCCAGTTACCATAACTTTACAATTTTGTCTCCCTGAGAGAATTAGATCCAAATGAGTTCAGAAAGGCGCTAGAGAAATTCCTGGAAAACAGAGCTGTACACGATGCAGATGCAACAGTCCAGATGCAACCCGCTGACTCAGGAAAGCCCATATTGCATTTCGTTGGGTTTTTAGAGGATACAGCAAGGAAAAGATTGTCATATAGACAAGCTGCTTCCTATTGTCCTCCTTCAGCATCCACCGTTGTCCCTTGCTAGAGATAGCACAGTGGATTAGGTGGGCTTTTGGTTTGATGCAGCAAAGTTGTTCTTACAGTCTGGTTGTCTGGGAGGTGTCTGGAGTGGGCAGTGCCGAGAGGAATGCCGTGTCACAGATATGACAAGCAGATTTCTTCATGAATAGTAAATGCTAAGCATTTCCAGTTGGCTTGTGAGAGAAAACATCTTTATCCAAGAGACTTGGCCTTGTTCACATTGCACAAGTCTGTAACAAATTAATGACCAGGTCAGTTTTAAATGCACAAAGCGTGGTTAGCTGGCATAGTACCAAGAGAGAATCCCGAGCCCAGTATTGCCTTTTTGTCATGGTCTCATTTATTATTTCACACTGTAAAAGGAACTTTCCTCTGGACCCCTACCAGTGCCTTCGTAACTTCTTTCTCATTCAAGCTCCCTGCACTGTAGGACAGTCCAAAGCCCATGGTCTCCAGTTCAGGTGCTGCTTTCTGTGTATGTCCCCAAGCTCTCTGTCCCCCTGTAGCCCCTACACAGAGCTGCCCTGATTTCTACCCGAGGCACCAGTAGGAACAGCCCCACCATGGGGAGGTAACAGATGGTCCTGTGGTGGAAGAAACACCACCACGCTCTCACAGCAGAAAGCCCTGCTGTGTAGCCACAACTCAGGCGTGTTTGTTGTACCCAGATGAGATAAAGTTGTCACAGCCTGTTAAAGCAAAAAAAAAAAAAAAAAAGGCCAAAAAAACCCTGCTGTTGTATTTATAGGCAGAGCGCTGGCATATCACACACTGGCAGAGTGAATGGGAACATGCCTCCTGTTATTGCCTGGCCCCTGGGGAGATAACAGTGTGCTATTTACTTCCAGCAAAAGGAATTTTTGCTTTAGCTCAGCTGGTCCTATTACACCAGTTTGAGTGCATGGGGTTCATTGACCTTTTTAATCATATATGTTGAGAAAGTCTTTGTTTTCCCCAGGCCCAAGACAACCTCATCAGCTTGTGAAAGCACCTGACTTGTCACTGCAGAGAGGTTAGGTGGGGCGGCAGGTCATCAGTCTGTTAGCTAGTGGAGATGAAAATTAACCTAAGATCTCCTCTAATCATTGCATGTAATGATCACTGGTGTGTAAACATGTTTGGCTTCATTATCTGCACGAGCATTGAGCCTTAGGGGGTTTTTTGTATTGATGAAAGGAGCACCTTTCTTCACCCAGATATCTTTCAGAGTAGGTTGTGTGCTTGCTGGTGGTGTGCAAACTTCTCATGTTGTTGCTGGGTAGTTTCCTGATTAATCAGAGTGGCATTTGTGTTGGCTTCCCCTCAAGAATGCCATGAAAGATATGTTTGAGTGCAGTGCATAGCAATATACAGAATACATAAGCTGCCTGTTTGTTAGCCATCCCTGTTTCTTGTAATTGCCCCAGCGCTCTCAAGGTGCATTTTAAACACGTCCTTCATGATTTAAGACATTTCTCATCCCTAGATGTCTCATCAGCTGTTCCCCTGTGTGACTGTCATAGTTTTGCTTCGGCAGTTTTTCTGAGGAGCGGGCATCGCAGGTTGGTTAGTTATTGTGATATTTCTCAGCAATATCCGCCCACGTGCACTTGTGGACTGTTGGGGGACTGTTGGTGAGCACAAGCTGGAGAACACTTTTTTAGCATTGTTGTAGGGTTGCTTCTACAAACTGACCATCCCATGGCAGTTCTGTTCACTCAAGGCATTGGCCATTTCTGCAGAGCTGGTTGTTCCTTAGAAGTAGGGTTCCAGCACTTGCTTCGTATTTTGAGGTGGATCTTACTTGCTGGTTCCTCCCTTGTTCGTATGAGGCTGCTGAATGGCAACATACTAAGGGAGGGGGAAAAAAAAAAAACAAAACACTTCACAGTATAAGATTTGTTTTCAACAACAAAATGCTTACAAAGAATGACACAGTCTTGGCGAAGAGATACACATTTGAAAAATGCAAAGGTCAAATAGCACCCCCCCCCCCCCCCCCCCCCCCCCCCCNNTCAAATAGCCCCCCCCCCCCCCCCTTAAACAATCGCTCTTTCTCCAGAAGCAAGACTGATAGACAGCCACTTTTACTTTCCTGGCAGCCACTCGTCAGTGCTGATTAAGAAATATTCTCAGTACTGACAGCATCATATTTAGAGCCAAAGAGGACCAGGCAGCAACACTGCACCAGCACGGAAATGCGAGCACTGATGCAGGGGATTTTTGCGGTTTGATTTCTAATCTGGTGTCCTCCTCAAACCTTGAAGCAGACGCTGCTCAGTACCTGCTGTCGACTACAGGAGAAATTCAGCAACGGGGGATTTGCATTCTCTTGGGCTGCTCCTTTCCCTACACACTCTTGCTGTGAGTTTGTAAACAGCCTCTCCTTCCCATCTACTCTGGGTGAAATATTATCAGTGTTGATGTACTGGTTGTGTGGGGTTTTCTACAGCAGTGTTTATTTCTCAGGGCCTTTCTTGTGCTAAAGATTATTGATGCTAGCATTAAGTCATCAGCTGGTGTAAGCTGGCAAAGACTACAAAAAGGCAGTAGCACTGGGCAGATTTATACTGGCTGAAGGACAGATCCAGTAGGCATAAACAGATAGACAAAGGGGGCTTTGGCTCGTCTCTTTTGTGAATAGCTGCAATTTTTTCTGTATTGGAAGTCCTCAGGGACTTGTTTGCCTCCCTGATTTCATGGAATCATGGAATTGTCAGAGTTGGAAGGAACC
>BJBW01000329.1:21253-77878 GCA_004320125.1 Scolopax mira | reverse complement strand
GGGGGGGGGGGGGGGGGGGGGGGGGGGGGGGGTCTCTTCTCCCAAGTCACAGATGATGGGACAAGAGGAGACAGCCTCAAGTTGCACCAGGGGAGGTTCAGATTGGATATTGGGAAAAATTTCTTCACTGAAAGGGTTATCAAGCCTTGGAACGGGCTGCCCAGGAAAGTGATTGAGGCACCATCCCTAGAGATATTCAAAAGATGAGTTGATGTGGTGATCGGAAATATGGTTTAGTGTTGGGGTTTTTTTTCTTGGGTTTTTTTTTTTGGTCAGAGTTAGGTTGATAGTTGGACTAGATGATCTTAAAGGTCCCTTCCAACCTAGGTGAATTCTGTGATTCTGAAGCTGAAGGCTTCCATAACCATAGGCAGCTCCACCAGGCCAGCTCATGGTAGCTCTGCTCCGTGCTCTCCCCGGGAGCCCCGCTGCAGCCTTCCCTCTCGCTGCTCAACTCGGGGCCTCTTCCCAATGCATCATCTCCCTGGATGTATCCAATTAAAGCCTGTTGACAGCCCAGAGCAGACTTATACCCTTAGGATTAGAGGCATGTGTACGTCTTCATATAGGGAAGGACAACGACGGGGTGTCTGGCTGGTTCGCTGGGAGGGCGGTGTGGGAAGCCGAGCGGCTCGGAGAGGGAAAAGGAGCCAGGGAGAGAGAGAGAGAGAGAGATTTGCACCCCCAATTATCCTCGCATGTGGAAACGCTGTGTGAGAAGGGTTTGCGTGTGGTTTACACAGCGTGTTTACATGGTGCATAACCCTAAACAAAGCTGAAAAGCATGACTTTAACTCTGGAAATAAAAGCGCTGGAAACCCCTGGTTTTCTGCACATGAGAAAGTTTTGTTCTTTAAACACACAGATGTTTTTAAATGAAAAATCACTCTTTTGACCTTTCCTGAATGTGATCATGTGGTCAGAGCTGACATTAACCACTGCACGGCCGTTTGCTTCAGCTTCAGGCAAAGCTTAGCAAGCAATCTTCAGAGCTCCTGGTAGCACCTGCGTTGTCTCACAGCTCTTGGATCTGCTCCTGTGCCCCATGTGCTCTTGGGGCTGTTCTGGGCAGATGGAGTTAGGTATGGGGACATTTAGGGTCTGCTCCTACCGTGCTGGAAATAAAAGTGTTGGGGGTTTTTTCCCTCCTTGACAGCGGAATAAGAAGTGCCTTAATTTTTTTCCCCATTTGTGTCTCTATCGGAAGTGTTACCCAAGGGTTTCTAACCATCTCTGTCTACCTCAGCCAGGGTGTTATTCTGCTGGAGAACTCCTCATCAAGCTGAAGTTATTTAGAGATATGTTGCCATTACTTTTGGGATTTCTCTAACTAGCTGTGTGCTTTTTTTGTCCAAGCAAATTTAGAGGACCAGCTTTGGGAAGGAGGAGGGGATGAATGTTACCAAGTGGATTGTAACAAGCCCAATCCTGCTTTGCCTTGCATGGGTGCCAAACCAGGAAAACGACAATGAATCCAGTGAGTTGGATCCACTAATATAATAATAAAAATACATTTAAGGACCTCCTGAAGTGTGGCACGCCTTCGCCCTTTGACAGGTTGATTTTCTGATGCCGGCTGCTCCCGAATGAAACACTCCAGTCAAAGGGGGGGGGGGGGGGAAAGAAAAATGTTTTTGCTGTACTCCTCAGTGGTAAAAGCTTATGGGATGGGATTGTTTTCCTTTGCTGCAGCACCCCCACGGCCAGCCTTGGCCTGCGGCTCTGTGCAGGCTTCGCTGTAGTGGACCCGACTGGTTCAAGTTAGAGACAGGCAGTTTGGGAACCCGAGTGTGCAGCCAACAATAATGTTCTGGCTACTGTATTTGTTTAACCTCGCTCTCCAGTGGATGCATATACAGTCTGCTAAAGCACTTATCAGTCTATAATGCCTTCACACTTTTGCGAGCAGTGATGTGGAAGTTGTAGAGGGGAGTTTTTGCTGCGGATTGAAAATGTCTTTTGGCTTTAATGAGGCTGGTGTTTGCACAACTGAAGGTGTGAGGTGTTGTTTGGGCACCGTTTCTTTAGGCTGCCTGTCTGTCTGGTTGCGGTTGGCTGCCATTTGTACTCGTAGATGGAGTTGTGAATTTGAACATAATAGAAGAATGTGATTCAGGGCTAATTCTAACAATTACACCTCCTGGGTAAGGTCCCGGCAGTGCTGGGGTGGAAGATGCTGTTGTGTGAGAGGACACACACACGTCCTTGTGTCCTACTGCTGTGTTGAAGAAATAGCAAACGTCTGATATGGATAAACAGGAGCACATGGCAAATTGCTCAGTGACACTTTCACGTGCTTCGTATGAGACAGTTTTCTATGTCATTATGTCATCGTTTGCTTTCGCATCCTTTCAGCGTGCGTTGCTGAAAGGCAAAAGGAGCTGGGGCAAGTACAAATTGCAATCACGAGCTCCAAATGCTGGTGTTTACTCGTGGGCTTGTGCAAAACTTGATTATTAAATCCCATCAGCATAATTACTTCTTCTTTTTCTCACTCCTTTTCTGTAGTTTCTGGCCCTGGCTCAACTGATGTCTTTGTGGCGATCCTTTGAACCATGCAAAAATCATCTGGTCAGGGTTTTGTTGTAAAATCAAAACTCCATATTGTTTTTTCCACAGGTCCATCCTAGATATTTTCATTACACCTGGCTGGATGTCAAAGCCGATGTGAGTTTGGGATAGGGCCAGTCAGAACTGATTTACTGTTTTTTCAGGTATACCATGTGAAGTTTATGGTTTTGTGTGATTTTCATTTGAACTCACCAGTTTTAAATGAAGTTTGCTTTGAGTCTGGAGATAACAGAAATTCAAAGGGAAGCTCAAAGAATGCAGGTCTGCATGATTTAAAAATGGAAATATATTGTTCATACCAACTCTTTGGAAGTGAAATAACTGCATTTTTTGAGAAAGCTACAGTTAATAACACACATTGAATACACATGCAAGCTGGGCCATCATCTAGTGGAAATCCCTGTAGCTCCTATGTGCTGTCCTGAAACTAAACCAACTTATTTGACAAAAAAAAAAATAAAAATCACAGTCCTGTGTTACTTCCAAAACTCTACTCAAGCAAATTCCCCTTTGGAAATGAGCACTATCATTTTTATTGTAGAGTAGAGGAATTTATCACCATGTCACGCTGCAAATGAACTACTGATGCCATGTCATATCAGCTGCAGTGTTTTCATACACAGAAAGGTCACTTTACAATTACTAAAAAATCCAGCCAAACCTTCAACCAAGAACCAGGGCTGTAGTAAAATGCTAATTGAATATTGCCTGCAAAGGCCAGGCACCTTTGAGCAGGTAAAGGTCAGAGCTCCAGATACAAAGGGGAAGAGGCTTTGCTGAGACTGGACACAGCAACTGGTGGTGGGGCTTTATTTCATCCTGCAGGAGACGTAATCTGCTTCCCCATCCCACGGCCAAATCCTGTTCTTCATTACACGGGGAAAACCGACAGACAAGATTTCCTCTTACTTCTGAGCCAGCTGAATCTGGCAGTAATATTCCATCAGTGTGTTACCCCAGAAGTTTTATCAGCTTCCAGTTGATAAAGGTTTTCTGTTGATCACCTGCCTGCATGCCTTCGTCCTGGAGCAGGACATGCTGCAGGTTTTCATCTTTTGCCATCAGACCTTTAAGTACCGCAATGAAAAGAGGGAAAAGCAGACAAAGAGCATGAAACTTGGTAAAACTGTGTTATCAGACACAGAAGAAGGGGAGTTTTGGAGTAGAAGCTGCAGTTTGTGAGCATTGGAGGTAAGGGAAAGTTGCTGCTGAGGAAGGAGCAGCAGACAAGATGGTAAGAAGGCTATTGAAAGAGGCAGGACACAACTTCCATCATCTTATGCTTTTAAACTATGCTGCTGAATTTCAGATTTGGATTTTGGTTTTATTTTTACACAACAAGGTATTTTAAACCCATTGTGAGTTTAATATATGTATGGCTTTGGAAAAAAAGTAACTTTGGATGCTTTCCTTAAGTTTTAAAGGCCAATCTGAAATGACCCAATGTAGACTTTCATAGTTGGCAGACCACTGTTGACTCAGATCTTCTGACAGGAGAAATCCAGAACACTAATAAAGAGACTAAAGCATTTCTGACCAGAATCTAGAAGAAAACCCAGAGCAAACATTCTGCTGTCCCTTGAGTGAGCCTGTGTGTACATTTTCTGTCTGAGCTCTGTGGCCTCCTGAGGTTTGAAATAATCGTAGAAATTGGCTGATTTTTGAGGTGTTTGTTGGAACCCAAATGGTGCCCTTTGTAATGGTTCAGCACTCACTGATGTGGGCAATTTCATTATTTCTGTTACTCCAACCCAATTCCCAGCCTAAATGAGAAGAGCAGTGCAACAGCTTTCAGAACAGATTGGAGGTCTGTGCTGCAGTCGGCAAACTGGGTGGTGTCCATGTGGCAGTCAAGCTGCCTTAGAATATTGGGCAATAAACAGGCAGGAACCTTTCTGAAATTTAGCAACTGCACCGTAGTTTCTCATCCTTGGGTAAGATTAACCTCAGGTCAGCGAGAACAATAGCATATTTAAGAATAAAAGGTCTGGGTGACTGCCAGGCCCCATGTCTGGCAATGGAGAGAGAAAGTTTTGATTTGTAAGAGATGTGTTAAAATGCTCCTTGTGTCATGGTTGGGATTCTCTGGCATGGGTTGAGTTAAATATAAATAACATTCTGCAGAGCACTCGGCTGAAAATCATAGATTAATTAGGTTTCAGTATTATGGTTGAAATCTGTTCTTTAGCTGGATCTTCAAACAGCAGAACACGTCCTGTTTTTGCCTCCACGGGTTTCACATCAGTCCATGAGTGTTTCCGTGCACTTGTACAACCTCACTCAGGATGTTTCTGTGCTCTGCAAAGAGAATGGTACTGGGAGTTTTACCCTCAGACTTGTTCCTGCTTGTTCTGTGGTTGCTGTTTTGCAAATGGGACAGGGAATAGCCCGTTTCATTCCAGAAACCCACCACGTTGGTTTCTGGAAATCCTCACAACTGGGGTATGATAACCACTTCCACTCTTCTCCCCGTGGAGGAGATTGCTCCCAACCGCCTGATGGACAAGTGCTCGTGATGTGATGGCCCTTCAAAGCTGTATGTGGCTTGAAGACGTGGTATGGAGGAAGCCCTACCATGAGAGAACAGAACAGATGGGATTTGGGGAGCAGACAGATCTGCTCACGGGAGATTTGCTCTGTGGGCATGCAGACAGGCATGTCCACTCCAGCCTCCATCAGCCATGTGCCAGAGCTGAGGAGGCAGCATCCCCGTTTAAATAGCAGCCTGTTCTGTCTGCATTTAGAATTATTTTGATCTCACAATGTGAGAGATGAGAACCACCAGCACAGGGACCTGCTGGAGGGGGTACAGCAAAGGGTTACAAAGATGATGAGGGAACTAGAACATCTCTCTGATGAGGAAAGGCTGAGGAACTTTGAGTTTAGTTTAATTCTCTTTTTAGTCTGGAGAAGAGAAGACTGAGGGGGATCTTATCGGTGCTTATAAATACTTAAAGGGTGGGTGTCAAGAGGATAGGGCCAGGCTTTTTTCAGTCATGCCCAGTGACAGGATAAGAGGAAATGGGCACAAACGTGAACATAAGAAATTCCATCTAAAAATGAGGAGGAGCTTCTTTCCTTTGAGGGTGACAGAGCCCTGGAAGAGGCTGCCCAAGAGAGGTGGTGGAGTCTCCTTCTCTAAAGACATTCAAATCCTGCCTGGTCACGTTCCTGTCCAACCTGTTCTAGGTGGACTTGCTTAGGTAGAGGGGTTGGACTGGATGATCTCCAGAGGTCCCTTCCAACCCTATATCATTCTGTGATTCTGTGATTTTACGCAAAGCCTGTGGTGTCTGGCTCTTCTTGCTTGATAGGAAGGACAGAGTTGGGTGACATCTGTTTGTGTTTAACCCACTCCTCTGGGGAGGTGTATCCTTCACATCTGTACCCTTCTCTTGATAACATTGCGGCACCTTTTTGTGACTGATGACTTGTACCCTCAAGCTACCTATGTGATGGGGGTGAATATCATCCTTGTCTTACAGACGGGGCCCTCAGGCCTGGGGAAGCCTGGTGCTGCCCAGGAGGTTGTAATGGGGCCATGCACTGGGCACAGTCAAGTCAGTGCCCAGTCCACAGGACCAGTGACACTTAATCTGTAGTTGGTCTGGAACAGGAGCCCATCAACACAACACAACATGGCCGGAAGTCATGGGTCGGCTGAGAATCATTCACAAGGGTGTCTTCCAAAATGTGCTCTTCAGCAAATTTTCCCATATTAACTTCGAAGGAAAACATTATGAGGAAATGGGAGTTGATTGCGATAGTAAATGCGTTTGAGATGTGGCAATGAACTGCGCGCTCCCGATATATCACTGTTCCCTTTCGGCTGACACATTCCTCAGTCCCCTCGAGTAAGAGGAGGAAAACAGGAGAGGCGGTTTGAAGAACATGTTGTCCCTGTGATTGACAAGAGGTTGTATAAATCAGTCAAAGGGAATCCTCCAGGCATTCCCTCTTGTGGGAAGATCCCACAGTGCTCTCTGGCCTTGTTCGTTCTGTCTCTCGATGTTTGTGTACAAAGTGTGTGGGTGGGAGACGAGCTGGATTAGAAACTCCAAGAGGAACAGACATAGGCTCTTTTAATTGAAAGCAGCTTCCTAGGGAGGGGTACGACATGGGCTTCCAGTAAGTAGACACATATAGTCCCCAAATGCTTTGGAGCAGATACTAAGCTCCTGTGGATCCCAGTTGCTGTGTGGGTCTGAGAACCTGGATAAGCCCCAGTGCGCGAAGTTTTGCCATCATTCTTCAAAGCCAATACTTTAATGTCTGGTGACACCCTGAAATGAAAAGTACATCTATCCCTTCTTCCCACCACAGCTGTCAGGTGCTTTAAGCTGCTGCTTTGCATCACTGTAGCAAACTGGAAGATGTTAGGAAATAATTTATTTCTCATAATTTCTCTACAATTTCTTATGAATTTGTAGACTTGGGGAAAGAAGATGCTTTGTCTTTCCAGGCCGTTGGAACTTGTAGCTTAAAAGTGGTGGCACTGCAGTAATAAGGTGCCTTCATGCTGCTGGCACCTTTGGGGATGCCTTGAAAATAGAAGTGTGCAAGGCTGTCCCAGCAAATAGTTCTCAGACTGTTCAGTTGTGGTGTGAAACTCAGTAGAAAGGTAGAATTGAAAAGGGGATGTATTTACCACGTGCGTTAGAGCCTGTTGAGACGATGGGGTCTGTAGGTGATGGGACTGTTTATCCAATCAGATTGTTATTACAAAATCTTAAAAGAACTTTTTTGCCATGACCTGAGTTTACTAGATGGCAGCTAATGTAGGAGAGGCTCTTGTGGCCACTCCTAATGTCATGTCTCAGACTTTTCACACACTTCTCTATTATACTCTTCTCCTAAAGGAAATTTTTACCCCAGTACCACTTTGAAACACACATCTGGTAGCAGTGGATCAACCTCAGCAGGAAGAGATTTATCTGACTTGCTCAAACCAGACCAATCTACCGAGGCTGCACACCTCAGCTGAATGTCTTGATTCAAGATTAAGATTTTTGCTGATATTCTCAGGCAGAAGCAGAAAGTGCCAGAGATCACACGCGCGCACAAATCAAACAAGGCATTTAAAAGTTATCAGAGATTTCCAATCCACCTCAGCAGGAGTTTATTTTGGGTTGGATTCAAACTTTTGGTGAAGGTCTGGGTGATTTTTTAATACAGATTTTCACTCAGCCATTATGTGGTACTTAAAATGCACCAAACGTCAGTACTTTTGTTTCTTTCAACCACCTTTTTGGACCAATAGAGCAGGAGGAGATATAATAAGAAGAACAAAATCATATAAAAGTAATGAGACCTTTGTTCATGTCAAAGATCTCTCTGACCATATAAATTGCAGATGTGGCTAAGATAAATTCCCTAGTTGGAGAGGTATTAAAATAAAAACCATGCTCCCAAGAAGAGACAGGCTGCTGAAAATGCAAGAAGGGAGAATTGCGAAATGGTACATGTCGAATTGCTGGCCTGGATTTCAAATGCCAAAGATAGTTTATGTAAAGCCTTGCTCTGCTGTAAAATGTAACACTATCCACTGGCTAGCCTCAATGAAGCTTGGTCCCAGTTGTTTTAAAAAATAAATAAACTAAAAATCTTCTTCCAGCCCATTAAAGGTGATTTATGTTTTGCCCATGGATTCCTCTGTGCTGGATCTTGAGGGACTCAGATTATAGAGGTGATTACCTCACTTCTAACCAATCTGGTTTCTCCTTCCCAGGCATCCCGGGCTCTCCTTGCCTTGCCCAGACTTTGTCTGTCAGGACCCAGAGGGCAGTTCTGTGCAGAATTACCAAGCAGGCATAGGATTTTGAATGGTTAAAAACATCTCTGTTAATTCTCTTGTTTCACTTCAGGGCTTTCTTTTTTGTTTTAATAATCAGGGAAATTGCTTACGGGAACAGCTTTACTGACATCATGTCACCACCTGATTGCTCAGTTCAGGCTCTGGTCTTGGAACAGAATCTAATGCTATTCCTGAGAGTACAGAGCTCCAGTTGGCACCCAGCACAGGTGGCTTGTGGGACCAGTCCTAGGCTCCCATGGCTAGCACAAGTGCTGGAGATGGTTTGGCCTCTTGGGTTACTTTCATAGTTCTGTTGCCACTATACTGTGTGACCCCCAAGGAATTCCCTTTATTCCCCTGTCTCTGGTAATGACAGTCACTGAGTTCACCAAAGTGTTGTGAACCTTAACAGGTACCTTCAGGTGCCCCAAGAGCTTCAGTTGGAAGAGCTTTGTAAGGCAGTGGTAGTCTTTTGCATGGTGGGCAGTTCCTTTCTCCTGTTTGTTGGGCAAACGAAGGCTATGGTCATACATGCTTCTTTTTTGTAGCAGTTCCACGGAACCATGTGCTTTCAGGGTAAATCCTACCATTTCTTGCAGCTTCATTTTCACATCTTACGTACTGACAGCACTGCAAGGTTCTCCTGGTACATAAATTCAGGTATCCATTGCCCGCACTTGGGATTCATCTCCTTGTTCTTTATTGAAAAGAGCAGTTTGCTCATGATATCACTGCTGCCTGCCATGGAAGGTGCTGTAGGTGCAGGGAGAAGGTGATTCCACTTACAGAAACTAGTCAACAAAACAAGAAACTAGTCTGCTTAAACTGGGTTGTAGAGAGAGGCCTTTCCTGGCTCCACTTGCTTCCAGGTTTACGTGGCCATCTGTGGCTTCCCCGGGGTTACAGTAACAGGCAGGTTTAAATAGGTCATTGCCTGGGCACTGTGGAGAGCATCTGGCTGTGCCCCGAGCTGCTACGTTCAGAAGCGATCCTCACTTTCCCTCCAGTGAGAAGCATCCATTTGGATGGGAGCAGAGTTGTTCTGAAGGCCATCAAAGACCAGGTACCAAATTAAGAGGGAGCTGTTGGCTGCCATCCAGCTGCTGTGAGTCTTTAGCTCCTTTCCATGTTTCAACTTTTCTTATGGAGGTGGAAAGTTAACTTTTGAATAATGCCATGGTGTGTAGAAATGTCATTATTGTGTTTTATTTTTATTCTAGCAGTGACCTGGACTTTTTTCTCCCGCTTTAAACAGTCACAGTCCTTCCCTGCTGTCTTCTACTTCTGTTTTGGTGTTTCTTTTCTCTCTTGCAGATGTGTCGAACTAAGGTGATTGACTTGAATGATGGTGTCTCTCAATATGCCTGGTATCCCTGCACAGCCAACTTCCAGTACTCCCACATGACACAGACCGTTTTCTGGCTGAAGGTAGGACATGCACATGTCATTCGGAAGTCTCCTCTTTGCCTGTTTGTACAAAGTTTCTCCAACAGTCAAAATATTATAGGACAGCCTTCCCCAGGCCAAGCTGCTCCTTTCTTTGAAGAAAGTTTAGTACAAAATAGCAAAACAAAGCACTGTCTAAAGAGTTCGTGGTGAAGTCCCCTCCTGTGACCAGGCTATTGAATTTCTGAGAGGTCACAGTCTCCAGCTGCTGGGCTGTTTGACTCGAGTTTATCTAGTTTGTGTAGGAGAGATTGGAAGAGAAGAATTCTGTGTAACCCAGGATGGGAATTGTTATTTTAAAAGCTCTGGACTGACTCTTGGGTTTTTTTAAAAGCCCACCAGAGTTCTCCACCTCAGCCCTTGTGGGGCTTTTATTTCCCCAGGCTTATTTTTCCCAGCCTATGGTGGCTGCGGCAGTCCTGGTTCACTTGGTCACTGATGGGACCTATTACCTGGATCAGAAGCAGGAGACCATCGGTGTGCAGCTGTTTGACACCAAAGAGCAAAGCCATGATCTTGGTAAGACTGTATTTTATTCAACTGCTTCTTTATTGCTCACTTAATCTGTTGGTTACCCCCATTCACAAACTGACCAATACTCCTGCACAGTTTTTCCAGGATCAGACACAAAAAAAAGTGCTCGCTTAATCTTCCAAGTCTTGATTTTCACTAGAGTTTGTTGAAAGCAATCCATCGTTTTATTCCTGGTTCAGTCTGTGTTCAGAAGTGACTAGTTCCTCTTTAGTCATTCAAATCAGCACTATTTCAATGTTTCACGCAACAGCACCTCCCTGGAGAGACATTGACAGTGATACAGGTGGACTGCTGGTAGCAGGGAGAGGAGAGGGGGACCTCACAAGATGTAGTTGGCCAGATCCCTAGCCCTGCTTGCAGGGAGATTTCCACAGCTATTTCATGGCTAAAATTTTTTCATGCAAAGTATTTCAGGTTTGGTGAAGGTCTCCACCAGCAGTGCCTTTGTGGGCTGCTTGCCTGACCTCAAGCAGAAGTGCCTGCCAGAGGGTGTGGACCTGCCCCTTGTGCTGCAGTGCCAGGAGAGACCATTTCTACCTCTACCTGGGCTTTCCAAGGTTCTTGAACCTGGGAAGGTTGTCCCTCGTGAATCGATTCCGGCTGCATTTAAACTGCAGGACCTCAGAGCTCACAACTAGCTCACAACTCTGTCAGGGTAGGACTTGCATAATCCCTTTCCAGCTGTCCCCTGCCCTTTTTTCCACTGGGAAGGAGGATGGTCATGTCGCCCCGAGAGCAGTTTTTAAGGAAACATAACCCCCTTCCCTGGGGTTTCTGTTTTACCATAGCTTTGCAATTTTGACAAGCCGAAACCCAATGAACTTGCTGCTTGGAATGAGGAGGAGAAGGGACACACGCAAGTGGCAGGTGCTGGATGACTATCTGGAATAATACATAATTTGGTGGGGTGTGGAGGACAAGAACAACAGTGTGTGGGGGTCTGTCATCCAAGAACAAACCGAAATTCCTAGCGAATTGTGCAGGTTGAGTCGGGATGGCTCCCAGTTTGCCAGAGCCCCTGGAATTAGTTTTATCCTCTTCCTTTCGCAAAACAGTGGCACATAGCTCTTTCCCTCTGAGAAATAAATGATGGAGACGCAGACATGCCAACAAATACTTAATGTGACATTTTATAGAGACAGACAGACAGATTGTGAGAGAAAGAGAACAAGAAAGAGGAGCAAAGAGGAAACTGAGGGTTAGGTTTTGAAATCCTCGATGAAGTTGCAACACGAGTTTGGCACGGCTCAGCCTGATGCCTGGAGATCTTCACAGCTGAAAGGCTGCCTTCATCATGGAAAAAGCCCCTCTGACCTTTTCAGAAGAGGCTGGCCTGGAGCAGAGGAGAGGTGTAGGTAGGCTACCAGCAGTTCTCTCTCAGGCAGAGCTCCCAGTCGCTGTTTCGTCTGAGTTCTGGGTGCGGCATTAAGTCTTTTTCCTGGATATTGTATTCGATGTGTTTGAATTATCACCATGGCAAGACAGAAACTGCAGATGAGATTTTGGCACACGCTGGGTGCAGGATTGACTGCAGACGGTCAGCCAGCCTTAGGCAGAAGCCAGTGGCACATCCAAAAGCAAGTAGCAATAATTTAATAATAATTTAGAGTGTGATCGGTCCTCGGTGTGCTACAGACACTCCCATGAGCAAAATGCTGTCTGTCCAGAAGTGTGGTTTCCCACCTTGATTAGAGCAAGTTTTTACAGTGTGGACTCCTAGAAGATGATGAGAAGCTTCTTCTGAGTCTCGGTTGGAGATGGAGAGGTTGGGATATAGACCCTGGGGTTCAGGTCCTGGGTACTTTTCAAGATCCATTGAGGGCTGAAGAGATGGACACAGAACTATGGAAACAGGGGCAGGCACAGAGACAGCTCTGACTGCCCTGCCATGAGCACCTGTACTATCTTGAGTGGTCTTTTTGCTAATGAAGGCAGGTTAATTAAAGGAACCTGTCCTGTTCAGCCCCCGCTTACCTTGTCTGTGGCAGAAAGCGCCAGCAACTGCAGCACAGTGCTGAGGGTCTGTTTTATTGTGGACACCACCTGAGCGCGAGAAATGAAATTGAAGTGAATAAACAGCCTCATACCATAAGGTCTTTCTTGGCTTTCCATCAGAGAAGGCAGAAACTTCCAAGGAATTTGGGAACCTGGGATTTCGAGTATTAACTGCACCTGTTTGTAAGTGAGAAACGTGCACAAGGAGCTGATATCAAAAGACCTGTGGGAGGCGAGTAGACAGGGAGGTTATTTCAGGGTCAGGTAGAGACCAAAACAGAAAGAGGTTTGCTTTTTTATTTTATTTTATTTTTTTTATTACAGGAAGATTTTTTTTAAAGTAGAGGGTGGGAGATAGATGTTTAAAGAGAGTGGTCAGAAGTCTGTCTTAATTCACAGGAAATCACTTTCTAAGGAGAAAAATGAAAACTTTTTTATTCCTTCCCTTTTGAGTCAAGAAACCTGAACTGAAAAGAAAAAAAAAAAAAAAAAAGAAACCCCTGAGCCAGTTAAACATGCAAATAGAATTTATTTTATTTTCAAATTCGTAAGTGTATCAGGGTAGCCAAAGGGCCTGGGCCAAAGCTGATGCTGGGGGAGCTCCAGTGAAGGGAATGGAGCAGGAGCCAAGCTGATCCTCGGAGCGATGCCACGGAGCTGGGAAGCAGGGCTTCGCAGGCAGCTGTCGGGCTGGGAATCTCAATTAATGAATTTTGAGGCCAGCCGACAGCTGTCTGTCCTTTGTGTTACCTCTGAGGTGGATTTGGCCCATTTGAATTCAGGTTGCCTCGACTTGAAGGTGGGAATTTCTTCCCAACTGTCACTGAGTGCCTTCTCAGCTGAAGAAAAGGGATTAAAAAGTCTCCTTGCCACCTCTCTGGTGCTTCTGTGCACCTCAGCCTCTTGAGACTCTTTTATTTTCCCAAGACACAATTATTTCCTTCCTCTATATCATGATGACCTCTAAAATGAGATACCTTCTAAAATCCTCAGTGAGTCCATCACCCTCATTTCTCTCTCCAGGACCATCTTTGCCTTTTTTAGCACCGAGCAAGACACCCTAGGGCTGAAAACCATAAAAAAAACCCCCAAAAAACATCCAAACTGGGCACATTTAGAGTAAAGCTCATGCAAAAAAAAGTTTTAAGCTGAGTGCTAATGACATGCACAGCTCCAAACAAGCCACTGGTGCCCTGCCCGTGGTGCACAAAGCCACCCAGCCTGCCGGCACCATTTGATGCTCAGTATAAAGGCTCCAACTGTCCTCTCAGACCAGTTTTTTTACAATAGTGTGACTCCGCTTCCTCCGCGACGGTCGCTCCTGATTTACCAGAGCACAATAGAAACGTAGCTGTGGTCTAAAGAAACTGCTCTGAGAGTCTGCCGCGCTCACGGAGAGAATGGCAGCCTTTCTTCAGCTGTCCGGAGGGATAGACTTCTCTGCTAAGCTCTCTGGAGTGATTTGGGAAGCCCCTCCAGGCAGCTTACCATAACTTTTCAGCTCTATAGGGCCATTCCT
Organism: Scolopax mira; assembly: GCA_004320125.1. Taxonomy (NCBI): domain Eukaryota; kingdom Metazoa; phylum Chordata; class Aves; order Charadriiformes; family Scolopacidae; genus Scolopax; species Scolopax mira. Next base: position 64,019 of record BJBW01000329.1, on the reverse strand, counting down.
ATGGACAAAATTCTTCTGAAGTGCCCATGGCTTGGGGAAGCGATTGTGTTAAGTCTGACCCTTCCTCTGATCTTGTCTCTCCTCTGGCAGGTGTCCACGTCCTGAGCTGCAGGAACAATCCCCTGATTATCCCCGTCATCCATGACCTCAGTCACCCTTTTTATCACACCCAGGCTGTCCTCATTAGCTTCAGCTCACAGTTTGTGGCTATCTCCGGGGTGGCCCTGCGTTCCTTCCACAACTTCGACCCCATCACCATCAGCAGCTGCCAGCGAGGACAGACCTACAGCCCAGCGGAGCAGAGGTGAGCCTCTCAGCCTGCTGCCTTCGGCCTTGCCACCCACCGCCCCTGCGCCGGGGGGTGAGGAGAGGGGGGGGCACCACAGCTGAACCCGGCTGACCCTTTTGTGTCGCTGCTAAAAAACAGGCAGTGTTCTCATTGATCAGGATGGATGGGACATTTAACCCGCATGGGATACTGTTAGTGAATTATTTCCTCTTCCTTTCTCCTCCCTCCTTTATTCCAAGCTTGGAATTGGGGCCAGTTTAACTCTCCACACATTCCCCAGTACGGCATCATTTTCGCTGCTCACGCACCGGCTTCAATCTAAACCACTTTGTGCTGTTTAAAGTGCTACAGGGACTTCCCACGGAAGCGGTCATGCAGAGACAAAGTGATGCTTGTGCCCCAGCAGGGCCAGATCCAGCAAGGTGCTCGGCCCCGTGGGGGTGGTGCTTGGCCACCGGCATTCCCAGTGCTTTTATGGTGGGGTAAGGGCCCTCAGTACCTCTCCGGATCCGACCCACATTCTGAAAAGCTCTGTGGGACCCCCCAGGATGAAAGGTTTATGGCTACCGTTTTATTCTTGTTGTTATTACAGACACATCAATAGATCACCACCAACCCCTCTCAGTCTCTGCTTTACAGCATCCCACAGAGATTGTGACCTTTCGTGGCCTCTGGTGCGGCAGCTTCATGGATCCTTTCAGTGAGGCAGTGAAAAGAAGAGGGAAGAATTTAGCAAAAAACCCCTGAAAGAATCATGGGTTGTTTTTTTTTTTCTCTTTTGTCAATTCAAAGTTGTGAGCAGTCGTCATACCATAGCGGTGGCAATAGTAAAACAAGTTGCATATCCCAGCAAACCTTTCCTCAGCCTCCTAAGCAAGCTGTCAGGTTTTTTGATAATGTCCTGGCTTGTTTTGAGGACCTGCTTTTATTCCAGGAAAGGCAGGAGGCTGAGAAAAGGGGAGAAGGAAGGGAAAAATAAAATTTAAAAAAAGAGAAAAAAAAAAAAAAGAAAAAAAAGGAGTATATCTATAGCTAAATCAATCCAGTCAGTGTGTTCTGACCTAGATTCAAGGAGTCTGATCATTCTGTGCAATAGGTTGTATAAATGCGGAGGCCCAAAGGCAGCCGCATCCAGTTTCAGATGAGAAGTTTAGTTGTGGAAGTTTGGCCAAATCCCAACACAGGAGCAGGGACAGAAAAAGAGCAAGAAAGACCCAGTGGAAGGAGATGGTGAGAAGCAAACGGGGAACTCGAGAGGGCTGAGGCGCAGGACCACATTCCTCCCTCTTGAGTTTTCAGTAGGAACTGAACCATTTGTTCACTTATGAAATTAGAAGTGCTCTGTGTTTAGAAAGTTATTTCCTTAATAAAAAATGCATTCCCCTTAGGCAAAGCTTCAGTGAGCCTCTGCAGCCCAGCAAAGTAACCTTTAGAAATCTCTTGAAGAAGAATCACCCGCCGCTTGCCTTTTCTTTTTCTCCTCCATTTTTTTTTTCTTTTTGCATTGTTTTTGTGATGCTGGAGCCTCGCTCGCTCAAAGTAACTATTTAGGTCTTGCAGGTTTCAATGTTGGATTGATCATAAAATTTCCCATGTCAGTCAAGGAACCAGAAACCCTCTGAAATAAAGCCCTTGATGCAAAGCTGGTTGAAATCAGTGGGGTTTTTTCCACTGATGATAGTGCTATAGTGAAAAATCTCCCCATTTGCCTTGTGGTGGGATCATTTTGGGTAACCACATAGACTTTCAACTTCTGTACAAGAAACTCTAAGCAGTTCAGGTGTCGAAGATGTAGAAGAAGTTGTGCATTAGGTTGTGCAGCCAGGAAATAGGTGATGCCGTTGCTGTCCCCTGCCATCTTTTTCCTTTGTAATTTTACCCAACCCAGGAAGAACATAGAACGAGGGATTTTTTAAAATTTATTCTTAACCACTTCAGAAGCTGAGTGTGGGCTTTCTGCCTCTCATGGTCTCCCCATCAGAGCCCTTTGGACAGCAGTCCCACACTACCCATCCTTCCCTTTTCCCTTTCCCCACTGGTTGCGTTTACCTTATATGATTTTTTAAATCTTTATTTCATTTTTAAAGGAACTTTCCTTCCTACATGTAACCATCAATTGTACCTCTTTCATTTTCCTTAGGTAAACATGGATATTTTTGCTGGCTTTTTAGCTTCTCTCTACAAGAGATATTATTTCTCTCTCTTTAAGGAGAATTATTTTGTTTGGAGAGGATTTACAGCCAGATACAGGCACTTCTAGGCAAGGGTGCAGATTTTAAATATGTGAGGGAAAAGAAATATATTGGCCCTTAAAAGTGAACACAGCTTTTATTTTGAGGGTGAATGGATCACTCCCATGGGTTAGTGACAACTTAATAACTGAAAATAAAACATGTGCTCACTCTTCTTTCGTAAAACATGTATTACAGTTAATATTTCAGAAGAGAAAAATCCCATTGAGCTTTTATAGGTAGTTGTTCTCAGTCATTGTTGACTCTTCTGAAAATCCATTCCATCCTTCTGAAGACGTTTATAGAGGGTTTAAAAAAAAAAAAAAACAAAACCAAAACAAAACCCTCTGTACTTTCCGGTTGTGTTTTTCCAGTTGTTGTTTTTTTGACTGCAGTTGAACCACAGGCTCTTTTCTGTTTTCAGCAGAAGCTTACCTCGTAGTGGAGATGTGCTGTAAAAACACCACACTTCATTTTCCCATTGCATCCTTAGACAGCTTTAATGGCCCAGTTAGTTCTTCTCTTGCACTTTACAGCTCAAATTGTTATACTTTGCTTATTTCCTATTTAGTCTCCTGGAGTGGACAGTGGAGTTGGGTGTGCGGATGCAGAGGATTAATTTCCCACCCTGCAGCAAGAAAACCTGGTGCCTTCGGGCTGCCTTTGACAGCAATTTCTCAGAAAGTAGGTTTTTGCTCTTTTCACTGGATAGGAGACATCAGCTGAGGGTCTCCATCCCTGTCAGGGTGGTCCTTGGGAAGTGCTGCTTTCCCTGCTGCATTCCCAAGACCTGTCCCCTCCTCCATCACGCCTGGTGCCATTTGCTCCTCTCCTGGAGGAGGCTGCAGGTGGGAAATGTGAAAACCCAGGTAGACACCCCAATTCGACTGTCAGAATTGTGGATTTCAGGAGTTTCCAACTCTCTTATCCTCCACTAGCTCCATGTTTACGATGAAGATAAGCCTCCCCTCTCCTGGAGCTGCCCAGTCTGTGCGTGTCCCACATTGTGCTTTCAAGTTAGTGGAGCAAAAAGGTTTTCCTTTTCTTTATTTGCTTAAATCTTGGTACAAATTAATTGTTAGGGCTGCAAAATTGCTTCTGCATTGGAGGTTTTGGGTTTACCTTCCTCCATAAGCAGTGCACATCTGGCCATTTGACAGCCAGGAAGACCAGCACTGTAGACCAAGCCCCACTTCTGGCCATGATGCCACCTCCTGTCCTCGCCCTGGCCTCTTTGGAGAGCCATCCTCTGAATGTCACCCTTTGCTGCCCCAAAAAAGCCCCAGGGAGACACAGCCCATCCAGCTCATCTCTTTGTCTTGTTCTCCCCTGCTGTCAGCTTCCTCCATGAGAAATGATGAAGATAAATCTTCAGCAGCAGAACGAATGCAACCACCCTTTCTAACAACGGTTATTATTTTCTTTTTTTTATAAGGGAGGGGACCGAAAAAAGAAAAAAGGGTCTCCTCATCTCTCTTTTTTTTTTTTTTTTTGATTCTTTCCTGATTCAGCTGCCTTTCCCCTCTCCTGTCATTAAGCACAATCTCTGTCAGCTTGCTTCTGGTGAAATTAATGAATTTCTCATAGAACTGTTAATCATAGAAGCTTTGGTCCGTGACATGTGTTATAATTCAATGGGTTTTTAACCTTCGCCCCATTTTGTAATTGGCAAACGGCATCATTTGGCTTTTATTAAAGTGGAAGGCGATGCGTTTTCTTTGTTCGCCCGGACAGGCTGTGGCAGGGAGAGCCGTGGGGCTGCTGATGGCCAGGCACACAGCTCTGCTCCCACGCTGGGCAGGCCAAGGGGCTGCCAGACCTTCATTGGATCAGCATGGACCCCCCCGGGCAGGAGTATCTCACACCACAGGGGGCAGACAGGCTGAAGGCAGAGCCGGTCCCCAGGGAGAACGATGCCCTGCCAGCAATGGGGACAGCAGAGGGGACATGCTGGCATGTGCTTCTCCTTCCCCCACAGCTCACCTGGGGTTGGATCAAGTGTTTTCTATAAATTTCTGNNATTTCTGACACCCTTCCAGTTTGGATTAAGTTTTTGTTGTGGTTGTTATCAGAGTTGAGCCCAACAGTATAGCAGTGAGGTCGCCGAAGGGACCATAGGTGATGCTACTCTTTTGCTCTCTTTCATGGGCCAGATCTGAAGGCAAACACCTAAGAGGAAAGGTCTAATCCTTCTTCCAGTGGCAGTCAGCACGGGTTCATCAGGCCCCATCAGGCCCCAAGGATTTGAGTAGAATTTTTGAGAGTTCGTGTTAGAAGAAGGCAGCCAACATGTTTTAGCTGAAAACTGAAGAAGATACACTTGTTGCCAACTTTGCAGTTGATACCTCTTTCTTTCTACAACAAGGAATGTGGGTTGCAGCCTTTGCTTTTCAATATGGTGCATGTATCTTTGGATTAGAGAGAGAAAACCTGCTCTTGTCTTTCAGGGAACCTCTGCAGAGGAGAAGATGAACCCACTATAAGCATAAATCTGTTGGAAACACCCTTAGAAGGTTACCTCTGTATGAACTGTGTGTACGGTGGCACAGAACCACACCAAAGTACACTTCAGACCTGCAGCCCAGGCTGGCTTGAACTATGGAAAAGGAAGTTTTTCCTGTGTATGATAGATAATGTTGAGGTTCTTCTCATAAGAAGCGTATACCAGGAGCTTTTATGCTCACCTCGGTGTATATATCCACTGTTATCACGAAGGAAACAACAGGGCTAATGGGTTTAAACTGGAGAAGAAAAGATTTAGATTAGACATTGTGAACAAGTTCTTTACAATGAGGGTGGAGGAGCACTGGAACAGGTTGCCCAGGGAGGTGGATGAGGCCCCTTCCCTGGAGACATTCAAGGTGAGGCTCAACGAGGCCCTGGGCAACCTGGTCTAGTTGGGGGTGTCCCTGTGACTGCAGGGGGGTCGGACTAGATGACCTTTGAAGGTCCCTTCCAGCCCAGATGATTCTAGGATTCTATGAAATAATTAGGGTGCTATGTTGAGAAAAGTGCTTGACCTCAGGGTTAGGAAAAGAGTTTGGCTGCTGTAAGCTTTTCAGAAGAGGAAGTCCTGGATTGTTTTCATGTGAGGAAGGAGGAGTTCCGTTTAATTGTTATAATTCTCTATAAACATGTTAAAATACAAATGTTTCTAGGATTGTGTGACTAAGACCCCAATTTAGCAAAGGCCTTTAGCTATTTGCTTACATCCCCCTGTAGTCAAATCTATCAGTGGGACTTAACCGTGCTTTTGAAGTTAAGCGCATATTTAAGTGCCTTGCTGAACTGGGGCCAATATTGGCACAGAGAAATAAAGATTTAGAGTCTAATGACTGAGCTCATTTAGATTAGGGATGGGCAGAATGGATTTGAATAAAGTTAAATCTGGCTCAGAGTTTCAGCCTACATGTGAAGCAAGCTCAGCTCAGGGATTTTTACATCATTGTAATGGTCTGCCCTGATCTATGTTTTTAACACGCTGCAGACAGAGGAAAGTGTGCAAGAAATCCACTGCCCCATGAATTCAGCTTGGTGTGAAAATGTCACTTTAGGAAATCACACGCAGGAACAGGTGAATCCTGAGCTGGCCCTGGTAAAATAAACACTGTCAGGGAATATTCCAGGGACCAACACCTGTTCGTTATTTGTTTGTGTGTGTATATATATATATATATCAGTAAATCATTAAAATGTTGCTTGGGTCCCTTGCATAGCTTTTGTTGAGACTGGCTCATATTCTGGCAGGCAACTCCCAGGTTCATTTGGGGAGTTAGGACAGACCAGGGATGATTTGAAATAGGCAGTTTTGATGAAGTCACCCTATTTTGATTGCAAGAAAATGGGATAGGCTGTCCCATGCCAGGATTTCATTCTCAGATACTCTATATTGTTTCTTTCCCAAGGAATGCATAGTTTCTGGAGCATTTGATGATTAGCCACTGTTAAATGGCAGTACCCATGCAAGAGCTTCTGTAACCCACAATTCTGTAATATGGATGTGATGGGTTCTTTGTCTAAACTTTCTACTTGGAGATATTAATTTATCCTTTTTAATTCTGCATTTGCAGAACTCAATTCAAGATCGTGACTAAAAATTCATTGGGATTTATGGCTGACAGTAGCTGATACCAAATTGGAACCAGTAGCTAGAGAACCAGAAATATTTAAATTGGAAACATTTGGTGGCAGTGGTTGTTTTTTTACAAAAAGTGAATGGTTGTATTGTTTGTCACTGAAGTCATTCATATAGAGTTACAGACAGAGAGAGCTGCCCAGATGATCTGCTAACCGAGGCATAATCTGGAGCCTGGAGGGGGTGGCTAAAAATGTTCCCTGGCCATTTAAGAAGACCACAAGGGGACTTGTAAACAGAAAGAAGAACATCACAATAAGTGTTTCTTAATGCCTTTGTCTGTGGCGTTTCAGTTCTGTAGGACTTTTAAGCCCAGGCTTGCTCATCTGGTGTCCTGATATGAACTCAAGAAACCAGATTCTTTTTCTCCTTTACATTGATGGAAATGAAAAGTGATGCCACTGCGGTGACGTTCCTCCAGATTTCCCTTTGTGTAAATTGCAAAGGTTTTCTTGGGCTCATCCTTCCCTCGGAAGCCATTCAGGGCTGAGTTCAGTGCTGCACTGATGTGGAGCACATTGATTCACGTAAGACACTAAATGAAGTGGGTCTGCTATTATTTTATTTTTCCAACTTTAGAGCAAGATGGTTGTCAGATTTTGCGGGAGTTTTGCAATGGGCAGTCAAGGTTCTCAACATGTACTTCTGAGAATGACTTGGCAATGGTGCTTGCTTTTTTCCTCACTGAGTCAACTTCCTTGTCCCTGGAGCCCTGGCACGGGAGGGACTCATGTCTGAAAATCAGAGGGAGGTGAAGTGACAGTCAGCCTTCATGGGTATGTAGCTGGGATGTGGAGGGAGGATTCGGCAAGACGTTGCTCATCATTTACACTCTCACTCAACATCCCTGTTCAGATATTCTTGCTGATGTTAATTGGTGACTTACTCAATTTAGCAGCGTTGTGAGATCAGTAAGGTGCTGCTTTGCTCGGGGAGCCACGGTATGTCTGTGGGCTATGGTTCTTTCTCCTGAGTGGGCATTTACAAGGTAGTTGCACATAGCTGTTCTCCTCACCTCATTTCTCTGCAAGAGAAGACCACCTGGGCACTAGGGTATACTGTCCACTTGCTCTTCCACCATCTCATCCATAGTCCTATTGATCAGTGCAAAGGGAAATCAATGGCAGTTTAAATTTGTGTGTCAGGCTTTGAGTTGCAGTGACTGGAAAACATGTGAAACCCTTGCTGTGGGACTGGGGGGATCCTGCTGAAGGCAGGATCACTCGGTGTAGGTCTTGTCTGGCAGAGGACCATCCATTCTGCAGAAGTAATGAGCATCACAGTGATAGTGCTGACAGACAGGGCGCTGTTTGTTGCGTACAAGGATACAGAGTTGGCCAACACAGAGGTGGAATTCTCCTTCCTTGGTCCTGTCAGCAGCAATACTTTGTGCACGATGAGGAAATAAAATCTTTCTGAGTGTAGAAATTGTTTATGGCTCATCACACTCCAGGGAAGGGCCATCACTGAACAAGCGACCTTAAATTACAAGCAGCGGGCAATTCCCATCTAGCACTAGTCTGGGACAGAGACATGAATTGTGGAGGGACATAATGCTGTCGCTTAATCTGATCTAGAGCTCAGTAGAGACACGTGCAGATGTGCTGCTCTATCAGTGACAGGGGGATAAGAATACCAGCCCAGGTGTCTCACAGGGGTGTCATGAAAATTAATTAGATAATGTCTGCACAATGCTTTGAACGCAGCAAAACGCCGTGTCCATGCTAAGTCCTTGGCTTACTAAGGTGGGTGGCATCTGGGAGGCTCTGAACCCTTTTTCCAGGAGACAGGAATAGCTTGCTTGTAACCTGTTTCAAAATACATGTATTGATACACTGCTTTCTCTTCTTTCTGTAACTTTCTGTGTTTCAGGTTCTCCCCTACCCATAGAGGTTCTCCCCTACCCACATTTCCCTCCTGTGAATTAATTTAATTGTATTTAATTTAAATTAATTATCATTTTCAACAGAGGTGTATTACCCTGTAGGGAATCCTTAACTGCAGAAATTTTGTCTCTAATTCAGAAAACGTCTTTGCACATAGAATAGTTTGGGTTGGAAGGGACTATTAAAGGTCATTTGGTCCAACCCCCCTGCCATGAGCAGGGACATCTTTAACTAGATCAGGTTGCTCAGAGCCCCATCCAACCTGACCTTGAATGTTTCCAGGGATGGGGCATCCACCACCTCTCTGGGCAACCTCAGCCAGTGTTTCACCACCCTTGCAGTAAAGAATTTCTTCCTAATATCTAGTCTAAATCTACTCTCATGCTTTAAGATCTCTGCATTTTTATTGCCCTTTAGCTGAGGGACTGCCCCATAGTCACATTGGAACATGTTCTATAAAGTTTGACTCAGGCCATGGAAGATGGTGAAAGATTTTGTGTCAACCAGGCATCTTTGTGTATACAAAAATAAAGCAAAACCCTCTTTTTATAAGTTCTGCTAACTGTTACAAGGGAGAGCAGACAGTTTCTATCTGGGGAAACATTTTCTGGATGGCAGGACAGCAACCAGAGAGATCTGAAATGACAGCACACTGCTGAGCTTGATAAGAGCTTATCAACACAGCTGCACAGCTGATGTTTGGTGTTCCTTGTGAAGGGGAATAAAATGAATGTGTTGATTTAAATCGAGTTTCTCAAAGATAAGAGTGTCTATCACAGAAACCTCTCCTCACATGCACACTTATCACTAGCAATATCGGGCACTCCTGAATTCAGCAGAGATTTAAAATTGGATGGGGCATAAGGACTGCTCTTGGAGGAGAGTACTGTTGGGGGAGTGAGGAAGGGATGGATGGAGGGATGGATGGATGGAGGGAGGGAGGGAGGGAGGGAGGTATATATGGATAGATGTTGGTACAAAGAGGAAGGACACAGTGTAGTTGAATACTGAGTAGAGTAATATTCTGTAGAAGTAATTCTGCAGAATCGGCAGGCTCTTCCCTTTTGCCACAAGACCTGTAATTTGCTTTCATTGTCATCACCACTGCCACTGTCCCTGTCCTTTGGAAGACATAACTGGAGGGTGTGCTCATTGGTGAGGAGCTCTTGGCTGGGTTGGGTTCAGTATGGAGTCCATGTACCTGCTGCCTGGCAAGGGATGAGTTTGTCAGTCAGACACACTTGCTGTGGTGGAATGAATCCAATGAGTTGAATAAAAATACCACTTCTTGTCTCCTACCTAGCTGTGTCCACTACTCCTGTGAAGCCACCGACTGCCAGAAGCTGGAGATTGAGAACGCGGTGCTCAACTGCACGGGTGGTGGGTGGTTCAACGGCGCCCAGTGCAACGTGAGCTGCAGGACGGGCTACATTTTGCAAGTCCAGCGAGACGATGAACTCAGCAAGAGCCAGGTTTGTTCTGCTGGTTCTGTATGACCCAAAATACAGGGATGAGCAAAGAGACGTGGAAAAATTGAGAGAGAACCCAGACTAAAACCCAAAATCTCAGCTCAGCTTTGGGACAAGGCCTTATCCAAGTACTTCTCATCAGAATAGGAGGTACTGACAGGGGTTAAGTCCCAGGTGTTCCCTAAATTTAGAAATTTTGAAACCAAAAGGCTGAAATATTTGTTCAGGTCTTCTCTGATCTCACTGGCTCTACTCAGCCCAACAGTGTTTCTTGGGTTGGGTTTTTTTTTTTGGAGGGGGGGTAAGGCGGGTGTGGTTGTTTTTTTGCAAAACCAGTTTCTGGGCAAAATACCTCATTCTTATTCCTTGGGTTGAGGCTAACCATGTCTTAACTCCTTTGCAGTGTTTCAGTCCGTTGAGTGGGGTATTGAGGAAAACTATCCATTTCTTTAAACATTAAAAATAGGCAGACCCATTGTGCTGGGGGAGGTGGCCAAGGGTGTATGTGGAGCACATCCCAGCCTCGGGATGCCGTGGGGAGCAGGGTGCTCAGGGTACAGGGAAGGCACACACCAGTTTCTCTTCTCATCTGTAATGGTGCCAGATCCCTTGAGCGTGATGTGGGGGTGGTTTTTCCCCCAGCAGCACCTTCTCGCTGGTTTTGGGGGCACCAGACACAACTGGGGCTGGGGAGGCCTGGGGGCAGCATCCATGCTCCCAGCCTGCCTGGGTTTGTGAAATAACTGCGTCCTCCATCAGCTCACGGAGCGGGGAGACAGAGCGGAGGGGAATGAGTCAGTCCTTTCAACTCAATTACAAAACAAATACAGGACCCCACGAGCTGGGCCTCTTCCATCCTAATTGGCATCAGCACCAGAACCCCAGCTCCAGCTGAGCATTTTTACAGAACAGAAAACAAGTTCTCAAACGAGCCTGAATGGCTGAACCAGGAAATAGTTGGAAGGGCTCTGTACATTGAGCACACAGGAATCCCAAACCAAATAAAACAGCCTAAACATGTTTCACCAGCCTCGTGTTATTTAAATATGAGAAGTACCTTTTTGGGGGGAATCAGCCAACTGTATATGGTTTTGCTGTGAGAAGGTTGGGTTCAGAGCCTTGATCAGACTCACATGACAGGAGAGGAGGATTTTCGCACCCTCAGCTAACGTGATTCACTGCCTCTTACAACACGCTCCCCTCCCCCTGGTCTCTTCAGTGTCTTTTTTCCACTGATAAAAACCCTGAGGCCAATGGCTTTGTTTTGCTCAGTGCTGTGTGTTCACTATTTGAATCAGGGAAGGAGTGGAGCGTCTTAAAGATATTCATATTCAGCTAAGCACATGAAACACATGCTTTAAAAGTTTATTCGTGTGCTTTGGAGATCTGTTGAAAAGGAACAGTCAGTTTCTTCTGCTATCATCTTGTTGTATTACTTTATGTCAGGTGCTTCAAGACAGATCTTGTGGAACAGGTAGGCAAGAAATGTATCATCCAAGAAAGTCTGGAATCCATAGTTTGTGTTGAATTGCACTGTGCTCCTTCCACAATTACTTCCCAGCTTCAGCTCCTCTTCTGAGCTCAAGCATTTGGAGATAAGATAGGACATTGAGTTGTTATTGATGGTCACAGGGATTTCTGCTGTGATTGAGGAACCTTGCACAAAGCTGCTGGTTGCTTCACTGTTTTCATTTAGTTGGATATTTTGCTTGATTGGCTGATTTTAGTGTCTAGAGCTAATGTTTTTCTTGTTTTACTGGCAGCGGGGAGGGTTGCACAAGGAAGAGGAGGAAGGAAAGTAGCTCTGCTCATGCTGATGTTTCACACTCTTGGGTACGAAGGAAGCTGACATGAGGTGTGATGTCTTGAAGAGCAGACTGAACATTGGTGGCCCATGACCATCAAGATGATAGGCAGACCAGCGAAAACACCCTGGTTTAGCATCTGAACGGCATTTGTCTTCCATATATCACTGAAAGGCAGAAAAAAAATGGGTGAACAGAGAATTAAAAGCAAAATTTTCAAAAGCATCTCAGAAATGTGGGGGCATAAGTCACATTTCAAATCAATCTCTCACATCTAAGGGGTCTTTGAAAATCTTCGTAACAGTTTCTGCACTTTCTGGCCTCTGTGTCTTCTGAAGCCACCATTTTAATCAGTCTTAGGGCAAAAAATTCATTCATCACTGTTCTCTGAGAAGCTCCCATTTCCAAATTCTGTTAAAACTCCATAAAACCACTGAATCCTGAAGCCATCAGCACTAATGTGTGGTAGAAACTGTTTGCTGTTTGAAAATAAATAATTTTTTAAAAGGTGGAGCTGTTTAAAGACCCTTGGGCTCTCTCTCATCCTCATTTAGGGACTCGACAGCAACAACAACAAAAAGTTTGCATAGTGATGGAGCAAACCCCTTCATGTATCTTTCTCACAAAGACCATCTTGGGATGTTTTCATTTTCTTCCAATTTCTTCCCACCCCCCTGACAACTCCATCGCTCTTTCTTCTCTTCTCCCCCTTTTCCACCCCTTTGTCTTTCACTGCCTTCCTCCCCCTTGTCCTTCACTGAAAGCCCCGCTCATTCAGTGGCTTGTTGTCATCTCTCCTTGAAGCTACCACCACTGCTGCTCTGGTCAAGAGGTGTTATTTAAAACCCAGCAGCTCCCTAATGTTGTGCAAAGGCATCATCAATCATGCCAGGAAAAGAAAGCGCGGCTCATGTGGGTTCAATTAGAGACACAGTAGTGGGCAGAAGTGGAAGAATACTTAGAGGGGAGGGCACAGCTGTTCATTTTTAAGGAGAGGAAACTTCACACGTGAAGCATCGCTTGAAGAAGGAGCCGGCTGGGATCTTGGGCAGCAGGAAGGAGACGTGAATTCTCCCAAGCTGTTAAAAATCCCAAGAAACAAATCTTTCTGGCACCAGATTTGTGTAAGTTTGCATCCTCTTCACTGTACTGCACACTGTGTCTTTGGAGGCCCCTTTTTTCTCCCCCCCTTCCTCTTTTTTCCTCCTCACCCGCCCTCCCTCCTTGCGTAACCCTCTTTTGGAAGGCAGGACATGAAGGGAAGCGGCTGCTGTGATGCCAGTCAAGGCAGCACGAAGTGCCCAAAGTGACAGCTAATAAACCAGATGAGAAAGCCAAGTGCTTCCTATGGACTGCTGTGAGCTGGGTGACCTTGTCAGCTCAGACAGGCGAAACGGGCACGTCCCTGCTCAGGCTTCGGGTGGGAGAGCTGCACAGATGCTGCCACAAAGCCCCAGTTCTGGGTCTGAAGATGGCTCTGCTCAGGCTGAGTCGATTGGAACCCCCCTCCAAGGTGCAGCATGGCATTGGGGAGAGCTGAGCAGGCTGGGGTTCTGCCCCTGAGCACCGCAGTCATCCCACCTTCTGGTGGGACACTGCAAGAGGGAGAAGCTGAAAGCTGGTGGGTGCCATCTACATTAATTTCCACGGTAGGGTTCTCTGGGCTTTCAATCAAAGCCACTACTCTTTGTCTCCATTGCAGGGAATGTTCTCTCTTCTGTTCTGCTGCAGAAATGCATGTGCTCCTATTGCCTGAAGTGATGGCATGATAGACATGGTTTAAAATGTGTCATTATTATGTCTGACCTTGAAAACCTCAGCTTCCATCCTACAAAGCGTGGAACAAATTACTGGAAAAAGCCGAGAAGCCAGGATCTTACCCAGATGGGCAGAATTTCTCTGCCTGAGAACGGGCTCACCAATTTGCCAGGAGAGAAAAAGCCATATGAGTCTGGAAGGAGGTGACTCTTCCAGATTTGGTCAGTGGTTTTGTTGGGAAAGTACCACGGGGAAAAGCCGTCTTTTTTTCACATCAAGATCTAGAACAGGGGCAGTGCAGTGGGAGTCTGGCTCTGAGGAGGGATCCCTTACAAGAAGGGGGGACCCTGGGCACGTTGCATCTCCAGCAGGTTGGAGTATCCTTCTGCAGGCTCCTGCCAACAAAGACCATGTCTGCAACTGAAATACCCTCAGTGTTAGCCTGGGCAAAACGTTCTTGTCCGTCTTCTCTAAGGTGTGACTGTCACACTTCTGTTTTAATTTTTGCTTTATATTGTGGATTCTGAATTTGCACTGTTTATTTATGTAGAGCTACATCTGATGCACAGCCCTGTCGTTAGAGAAACTCCCTTGTGCACCATACTGTGTCAGCCAGCAGGAGCAATCATTCATTCCCAAACTAGATCACATCAACGCTAATAACCGAATTCTTTGAGTCGAATGTCCTGTCACTGGTAGAGCTTCCTGGTGCTCAGCGTGGATCCAACAAGATACAGTGCAAGACCCAGGTCTTTTCCATAACGTTGGGGTGGCCCCTGACATCAATAACTTGGGTTTATGTTTTAACCTCCTGCTGTGGAGATGCCCAGCAGCCACAGTGGTGGAGTGTTATTTGGTGATAGCATCTGCTAAGGCCAATGGAGGCTTTGCTGAATGCTGGAGCAGGCCAGCCTGGAGTGCAAACGTGGTGGTGATCCTGCTCTGTGTGTGTGCTGTGAAGGCATGGCAATATTCTGTACCATCCCTTCTCCTGTGGCCATCACACTGCAACTTCCTGCAAGCACAGGGATCTTCAAGTCGTCAACTGTCTACAGAATATGAGTATATATCTGCTTTTTAATGGAGCAAATAATCTGATAAGCAACAAAGGCAGAATTAATAGCCTCTGGAGAGCAAAATGATTGGGAATGAGAACACAGAGTGTCACTTCACCTGAGCTCTCCAAGAATCCCAGAATGTGCTACTCTCAATTTGTATAAAAGACATTTTTTTCCATCAGCAGTGCTCCCTGTTTAAATAAACTCCACAGTTAGAAAGGGGTTTTGTGCCCACTTGGGAAGTGTCCAGTTTCTCAGCTCTGGGACTGCTTTTTCCATTCTGAATGCAACCATATATCAAAGGGAGACAGGTCTGAACTTCTGTTGAAACCATTAGGGTGTTTTTGCAAAAAGGGAATCCAGGTCCCTTTGATGTGTGCTAGAAAAATTCCCCTTCCTTTTATAAACCCAGATCAATGGTCGGCAGTGCAAATCTCCTGTGAGCGTACCAGCCCTGAATAAAATATTCCCTGGAGGCAGAGGAGCACTGCTGTACGGCTTGGTCAGATTCCTCGCCAGTATCTTCCCCTTCTCCTGTTTGGGTTTCTCACATTTCCTTTTCCTCTGTCCCTCTCCTTATTCTGGTGTGTAAGGAAGAGTCCTACGCTCAGATTCTTCCTTCTAGTTTTTAATAATTTTCCCTTTTTCATTAAGACGTGGATACATTGTTTATTCTGTTCTCTTTGCCAACATCTGTTTGTCCTTCCATCACCCTGTAAATTCTTCATCTTGGCTTTGGGTGGATGGCTCCTTTACCTCCCCCCATTTTTTCCTCTTTCCCTAGCACTTCAGGATTTCAATCTATTGCATTGTTTGGATTATTCCTCAAATCCACAGAAGTGTAGCTGTGGTGTCGCTGTAATGGTGGAGTGACATTAGGGAAGTCAGAGCACAGGCACTGATGCTGTACTCAGACCTCTCAAGTGCCAAGTGAACGTGTGGGCAGGATGCTCTTGGGTCCATCCATGGCAAACTCCTCCAGGATGAAGTCTGATGCCAGAGCAGCAGGGCCCTGGTATCATCTGGACCCTCAAGGCACTCTGGTAGCAGAAGCCATTCCAACAGCTGTCAGGATCTGAACACAATGTTGACGTGGCCCAGGCCATCTCCCTTGGTGCCCCAGACCAGGGGTGACTGACACCTCTTGGGAGAGCCTCATATGGGAGTCCCAAATGGGTTCACATCAAGCTGGCTTTTACTTCAAACCCAAGAGTGAGTTTGACTGCTCTGAAGTACGTGGGGATCCCCTCGGAGGGGCTGTGTCACTGCAAAGGTGACTGGGATGAGGTATCGCTGTCAGCTCCAGACAGCTCAGACTGGTGATCTCCTTTCCAAGCACAGGGCTTGCAATGTGTCTCAGGAGGTGATGCAGACAAGAGCTCAGATTATTTTAATGTTTCACTCTTTATATTGAAGCACTTTAGTGTCTCAGCCCAGAGGTGATGGAAATAGATCCTAGTTCTCTTCTTGTGGGACCTTGGTGTTTTCAGTAGCCCCTGTCCAAATGATGGTGGTAGTGATCATGCTCAGTTTTGCTTGACTTGTGAGCCAAATTAATGGCTGTTGTTAGGCTTGACATGGTTTTGCTCTCTCCCTTGCTGGCTGTGGTGGCTATAGGCATGTGTCTTTTTCCAGACGGAGTCCAGCATCACCATGACTTGCACGGATGGGAAGTGGAACAAGCAGGTGACCTGCGAGCCTGTGGACTGCGGTGTCCCAGACCAGTACCATGTCTACCCTGCCACCTTCAACTGCAGCGAGGGGACCACCTTTGGCAAGAAATGCTCCTTCACTTGCCGGCCTCCGGCTCTTCTGAAAGGTATCAGAGGGTGCAGTGACCTGGGGATAGCCCCACAGCTGACAGACTGTTCCCAGTAATATATGGAACTGTTGCTGTTGTTTTAGAATTATTCATGATATTTTAAGTATGAAGAATTACGAGACTCTATGGGAAGGTTTATTTATATTAGAAGTTAAGTTCCTTTGCATCTCTCTATTACCTTCCTTTGACCTTTCCTTGATCACGGCTGGCCAGGCAGTAATGACAGTGAATATTGCTTCCATACAACCAAAACATGGAAAAGTCATGGGGATAAATCAAATTGAAGGCTCTCATCGTCTTTCCCATGCCTTCTCTGTTTTCTGTGTCTGTCTCCCTTCTATGCCTCTTCCATGTATTTGGAAAGGCAAGAGAAGACTGGAGTCCCATGTCCCAGTGGCACATTCCCCTGTCACTGTTTTTCTTAATTGATTCATCACCTTTCTCCTTTCCACACTCATCTTGCTCTACCTCTGACCCTTCTCTCCTCTTTTTGTTCAGGACTCTGTACAGTTTTGGTTTTTTCTTAAAAATAACACACTCTGCTGCCCTCTTTCCTCTCCATCTTCTCCCCTGCTGCTTTTCTGCTAGTGTCCCTATCATCTCAGCAACATTGACTCTTCTGCTCACTGCCACATTAGCCTTTTTGGTATGGTCCTCAGGAAACAAGAAAGGATATCATTGTTAATTTGAAGGAATACTAGAGCCAAATTAACTTGTCATATTGCAGTGGAGTAATCTTCACTGCTGTTGTCAGCTCAGGTACAAACGCTGTATAAGCTTTTTTTCTACATCTGGTATCACCTTTTCTGCTAGGATTCATTGCAAACCCCAGTAGAGACATGGGAAGTATTCTTCATTTCAGTGAAAGTATATGTTGATTTCTTTATATATAACCAAATTGCTTAATTCTTTTAACTGTGACTTAGGAGGGTGACCACAGAGTAGCCAACACACAGTGAAAGTTAGGACTGGTCAAAGGGGAGATTCTTATCAAAGAATTCCCTTTTTTCTGTTCATAAACTCAGAGGGTCATCTTCAAGAAGGGGTATTTTTTACCTTGAAAATGCCTGGAATTTTTTCGAAGGGGCAGTGAAAATGATAATATTCATCATGACCAGCACGAGCTTCAGCTGCTCACTCCGGTGGCGGTCGCTGGAGGGATGATGACCAATCCCCAGGTCAGGGGTGTAGCATCACTTCACTTTTGTCCAGAAACTCTGTGAGCTGTGAGGTAAAGGCACCGTTTGGTGTACAGCCATCGGTGATGACTAATAGATGTTGCCACTAAGCTTCTGGAGAATGGCGCGTGGATGACTCATGCCTAATTCAATCACTGATGTCATGACAGCCACTGTTGGTAATGTCACAGCTTATCACTTTGCAGTGGCAAGTATGATATCACCACGGCTGGTCTGCAGAGCTGCTGCATGAGTCAGAGCAGAGGAGCACACTGGTGCTCTAGAAAAGAGCTCCCTTCTGCACAAAATCCCTCAGCGATCCTCTGCAGTCGGGGAGGGGAGAGAGAAAATCAGGGCTGATTTAATGTGGCTTCTCTTATCTTTGTGGGTAGGGCAAGAGGGCTCCTCCACATACCTTCCTGAGCTCTCCAGAGCCTTTTGTTTTCTTCTTCTTTGAATTCCAGCCTCGTGCCCCGTCTCTCTTCCTTCTTGGAGAAATGGCATTGCTCTGGGGTTAGCAGTTTGGTGGTGTTATTTTGGATAACTCCGAAGTTGGCTTGCAGTCGAAAGTATGCCTTGTGTGTTGAGAAGAGTTCCTGCAGCAATGCTCGGGGATTTCAATAGAGTATTAGGGATTTTTGAAGGGTTAGTGGCTCATAGCTGTGCTTTGTTTCTTAGGAAAAGCTTATTCCTTTTCAACATACGACATAAAATAACAAAGAATGTAAAATACACTGAGACTAGGCTACTTTTAGCTTAACCTTCTGAAGTCAAGTAGGTCACAGCAGAGGCAAATAGATTTATTGTACCCTTTACCTTTGAGGTGCTGGCCAAGAAAGCTTCCTAAGGAAAATGAGTCTCTAATGAGTATTATGAATTGTATTTATCACACTAGTCCCCAAGGACTGAGAGTCCCCAGCTGAGAATGGCTCCTCATTGTGTTGGACTAGTGACTCTAATACTAACAGATGCTGCTCCAAAAGGCTCAAAATTGGGAAAAAAAAAAAGGGCACAGATTCAGGGAAGAGATATACCACAGAAGCAGAATGAAGAATGTAATGGCACCAAACCCTCTGTTAATGCCATGACTTTGGAGAGGAGGGGATTGATGTATGAAGCTAGCTTCCTTTCAGAGGAGAACAAAATAAGGAAGAGAAATACAAAAGATTACAAAGCCAGTGTGGTTTCCCCTATGCTATAGCATTTCCTGAAATAAGTACTGTCTGCCTGTCATATGAAAACAGAGTCCTTAATGATTTAATGCCATCATCTAGAAAGAGAAAATGCAGAGGACATACACGGTTGAATTTGTCAAACCAGCTGAGGTAGCTTTTGATGTATTATGGGTGTAACGACATTTCGAAAAAAATAGTCCTGCTGAACGTTGTTAACTTTGCTCACTGCTCTTCTCAGGAAACAACAGCAACTTGACCTGCATGGAGGATGGGCTGTGGTCCTTTCCAGAGGCCTTGTGCGAGCTGATGTGTCGAGCACCATCCATTGTCCCTAATGCAGATCTCCAGACTACTCGCTGCCGAGAAGATAAGCACAAAGTGGGCTCGTTTTGCAAGTACAAATGCAAACCAGGTTACCATGTCCCTGGATCCTCCAGAAAAGCAAGAAAGTATGTGAAAGAGTAACGCCAGGCGGTCAGCGTGATTCAGAAAGCCATGGGTTAAAATGATTTTGGGAAAGGGATGGGCTGTTTATAACGGACTGCATGTGCTGTGAGGAATATCACCAAGCAATTCCTTCATGCAGATAATTGTGTGGTTTTAAGGGGATTTAGGCACCCAGCTCACATAGGCCTCTTTGAAAATCCTACCCAGCGCTCAGAAAACAGGCCTTACCTTAGAAATGCCCCTTTGATATGCAGCCTGGGGAGTCCCCTTTGAAACGCTGCAGGAAAGGGTTAGTGCTATCGTATACTTCTGACTCTGCACAAACCCACTTCAAACCAACCACAGCCCACAAGCCTGGGAAGCGGAGATTTTGGGAGACATGTCCAAGGCCAAAAGAGGAGTTTAGGCTGGGCGGCTCAATGTTGGCTTTGCAAATAATTGTTATTTTCACTCCGAGACCTCATGACGCAGATTCACGACTTGTTCCCCAAGTGTTAAAAGCTCAAGCATGCCCATCCCCTGCAACCTGCTAGCAGAGCTCAGAGGCTTTGGAAGCTCTGAGCTGACTCAGCCACTCACTAAATGGTCTTGTGTTTTTGGTTTTTTTCTGCACAAAAAGGCGAGCCTTTAAGATCCAGTGCACTCAAGACGGCACGTGGCTCCCGGGCGCTTGCGTGCCCGTTACCTGTGACCCTCCACCTTCCAAGTTTCATGGGCTCTACCAGTGCTCCAATGGCTTCCAGTTCAATAGCGAATGCCGGATCAAGTGTGAAGATGATGACAATCAGTCGGTGAGTCTCTCTTACCCAGATTATGCCAGCCCCCTACAAGCGCAGTTTTAAGGACCTTGATCTTGGAAGGGCCAAGTGCCATTGAGACCAGAGACAGAGAAAGGGAAGAGGGAAATACATAATTAAAGGAGAGGGAGAGAACTACTTTGAAGAGCCTGGAAATACTATTTTTATGATAGTAGTAAGGGTATTAATTATTGCCTGTAGAGGACTAGCAGTGAGGAACTTACTGTTTCCAGACAATAAGCAGAAAAATCTGCTAGAAAATCTAGGAGAAAATAAAGAGTAATGAATGAAAGTAAGTAGGATATAAGTTACCTACACTTTCCCTGTTTGTTCATTTAATTTTCCCTTGCTTTTCTCCCCAGTCCTTTTTCTCATTATCGTTAGATGTATGTGTGCCATATGATAATTTAACTTCACAGAGATTACAACTATTCAGGTGAACTGTCTCTAACCTTTCATGTTTTTCTGGCTGTGAAGGTGTCATTTGCCACAAGGGTCAGATCCTCATCTGGCATAAATCAGTGTGTTGCCTTTGACTTCCTAGGAGTTGTGTTCACTGATAGGGGAAGTTCTGGCTTTCAGTATCTTGTTTGAAATGCTTAGTTGTCCTCACCAGAGGTAATTATAGTTTGTGAGATAAGTAACTTCTCCCAGAAGTGCTGCTGCTGCTGCTTAATACTCTTGGGAAGAGAAAGTGGGGCTTAGAAGCTGCTGCTACTACACGCACTGCAGAGAGCAGGGAGTGCTCTGTCAAAGGCCTTTTTGTGTCATTCCAAATTTTGAGGAAGTATTAAAAAGGGACCAACCCTACCCTAGAGCCAGTGATCTGCAAGACACCTCTGATGCTTGCTCCAAACATTAAAAGCCAATTGCTGTCCCCGTTCCCTGGCAGGTTGGCCTGTCCTCTTCATAGGGACAACAGGTTGGAACCATGTGGTTTGGCATCAGGGCACCTGGAAAAAGTTTCCTTCTATAAGACGTATGTGAGGTGTGAAATTGTGACATGAGAAGTCGCACCCGTGGGTGCAGTTTGGGTGGGAGCTCTGGGATGCATCTCCCAGAGCTTTGTGCATCTCCCACTTGCTGGGGCTGGTCAGCATGGAGAAGACACGTACCATCACGGCCGTGCAGCGAAACTGGGGCCACCAGGGCAACGATAACCGGTGTAATGGGGCTGTGTTTGCTTTTCAATGAGCTGAAGAGGAAGCAAGCAGTAGAGTCAGAATTACAGCAATAATGAGGTGAGCTCTGGAGAGTGAGAGATACAGCCATGTCTCTATTCACTGTCAGGAAGGGTGTAATGACTGTCCAGCTGTGAAAGCACCTTGAGCAAAGGAGCAGATAACATCTTGAGAAAGGGATTTGCAGAGAAAGGTATTTCCAGATATCGCAGAAAGTAGACTAGAGAAAAAGAGGGAGGACTCCTGGCACAAGGCAGAACCACTTGAGAGGTGTTAATTATTTAAGGATTAAACCCCACTAAGTCTCTCTCAGCTATATAAGGTGATAATGCACGTTGCATCCAAGCAAGAAACCCAGCAGGGCTTTTCACAAGAGATTTTGCAGGTCAGGGAGTGATGGACAGTATGTTACTATAGCAATGGATATCCTGGGATCTCTGAGTACGTGGCAGACACCATACAATAGTAACCTCAAGCCCAGCCAGCTCCAGGAACATAAATCAGGTTTCATGGCTCACCTTTAAAAATCATGTTTTAACCCTGGCATGCAAATTGCAGTGGAAGTGCACCATACTTGCTAGAACAGCAAATTGTGCTCAATTATCACTTAGTGATCTCTTCCTGCATTTGTCACCATGCTGAAAGATTATTACTCAGCTGTACATATGGAATCTCCTAATCACCAGGAATGTAATGGTCATTTAAGCAGGTTTCTTCCCTGGCACCCAGAGCAAGGGTCTTTCATTTCTGAATATCGTGCACAAATCATATAAACAGTCAGATCTAAAGTAATCAGTCTCTGCCAAACTGGCCTTTAGGTGAGAGTCACCAAGCTGGATCACACCCTGAGTCCATCTGGTCCATTATCCTTTCATATGATTTCCTTATTACTTCTGGCAATGGCCAGATGTCTAGAGAAGGGGAAGCAGGTCCCACGCAGTAGTCTGCTGATAAGACCACTTTTCATCTCACTAAACACTGTGTTCATCAACAAAGCTGAGCAAAAAGAAAGCATTGAGCTTTAGGGGGAGACTAAAACTGAAGGCTGTGCAATCTTCCATGCTGGTACCAGGGGCTTGTGCTGTGCCACAAAGGGTGTGGGAGATGGGGAAGAGCTCCTAGGAACAGTTCAGCAGCCCTGCTGAGATCCCAGCATAGACAGCACCCCAAAGGATCCCCAAAGATCTCCAAGAACAGGCTGGGTTGATTGCAGGCAACATGCCTGGATGTTAAACGAGCAAGGAGAGGCAGAGATCCTTCATGGTTCTTCCACCCAGCAAGGCCCCCCTGCAGGAGGTTTGGAGCCTAGCCACCCCAGACATTCTCCTGTGGAATGTCCCACATTACCCCATGGCAGTTGGGCTTGCAGATCCTGCAGAACAGCTTGTGCAGAAATCCCCAAAGCCATGAGGGTAGATCTGACAGAGATTGCCTGTGCGCTCCTTTGTTGTTTCGAAAGGGCATGATATTTGCCCTCGGACTTTGGTATTCAGACTTCGGTACCATACAGAGAATCTTTTCTATAAGAGAAATGTCATATTCTATTCCTTGCCCATTCCCACACCAGAGGATTTTTTTTTTCTGCTTTCCACCTGCCTCTGTGCGTGCCTGTCTCAGCCTCTTCGCTTGCTGTCATTCAAGGCAGCCAAGCTCTAAAGAGCACGTTCTGCCCTGCTAAGCATCCCTGCTCTCCTTCCTCCTTCAGATGGCCATTGGGGACTCTTTCCTTTCAAGACAAAGATGATGCAACTAGTTAGAAAATGGGAAGAGGGGAAAGGTTGTCTGCATTCAGCACAAACCTCTCAACAACAACAGAGAAGGCAAATGGGGGGGGGGGGGAATGCACCTTTATTGCAACCAGAGGACGTCTGTTTTAAGGTAGAGACCTTGTAAAGCCATTGCGTTGCACAGAAAAGGTTTGTGGGGGTGTTTTATTTCATTTATTTTATTCTTTGGAATAAAACTCCTTTTGCCCCTAAGGCTGACAGCCCTAACTGGGGGCTCTCCCAGCTCCAGCAGAACGTTGCTCCCAGCTCAGCTCTGCCTGCTTCTCACCGCTCGTTTTTTCCTGGCCATCGTCCTTATCTCCTTCTCTCTTTCCCAGGGCCGTGGAAGCAACGTGATTCACTGCCGGAAGGATGGCACCTGGAGTGGCTCCTTTCACCTCTGCAGGGAGATGCAGGGCCAGTGTGCACTGCCCACACAGCTCAACAGCCACCTCAAGCTGCAGTGTGCCAGCGGCTACGGAATAGGTCTGTGAGCATCGGCCCCGGCCATCCGCCACGGGGGGATGCGGCTTGAACAGGAGTGGGGAGCAGGGGACAGGAGAGGAGGAAGAGGATGGGAATGAGAGGGAAGAAGGAAGGAGCCTGCCGTCCTTGAAATCACCTTCTGCCAGGGACCTGAGTGAGAGGCTGCTACAGGAGGTCTCTCAGGCAACTGCTTTTCGGAAAGATGATGCTTTGGGAGGCCAGGCATCACGTAACGTGCTCTGATGGCCTGCACCTCAAAGCACTTCCAGTTTCGTCATGTCCCGTCTTGGCCAGCTGGTTTTACTAGGGGGCCAGCATGCCAGACGAAGCCAGAGATGCAGCCAGTCCTCGAAAGGCAGGGAGATGTTGTCCCTGCATTTGCTCTTCCATTTTTGTAACATCCCCCTCCTCAAACACACACACAGCCCGGAGGCAGGAAGCTGGCAGGGAAGCGCAGCACCAGGGTAATTCAGGTCTCTCCAGAAAGCATATGAGACCAGCCAAGCATCCCCTTTAGTATGACATGTTTAGGAACTCTTGTAAGGGCATGTTTCCCCCCTTTTTTTTTTGGGGGTGCCTGGTCCCTCTGCAAGGGGTGATGAGCATTGGGACGCTCGGCTTTGCTTTGTGTCCCCCAGGCAGAGGGAGGGCTGGACTACACACCAAAGTGTACACACTATATTGTATTTTCACCCCCTTTTTTTGAGGTCTCCCCATTGTAAGGGCTGCAAGGGGAGCTGCACTGGCTGCAGCCCTCACAGACCTGCAAGGCCCTTTCCTGCAGCCCTGCTCCCAGCCCCCTTCTCCCTCCCCCTGTCCCTTTGAACTTGAAGAAATTTCCCCGTTGCGCGGCTCCCTCATTATATCGCTGCCATGTGAGGGACCATGAGCCTCCTTGTGTTCCCTCCCCGGGGAGGAGAACACGACCTGGATGAGATCACCGCTCTGTAATGATGCCAATTACAGATCATATATCAAAACAATTCCGACCCGCTCCTTTCCCTGAATGTAAATAGTATGGTGGGGCGCACAGTGAGTGGGCTCCAGTGACTCTTAATGTGGTGAGGAGTTTTACCCTTGAGAGGAGGTTACCTCCCAGAAACGGCCGGGTTTTTGCAAGGAGAGAAGTACCCATTCCTGGTTTGGAGGGGAGCATCTCCACGCTGGAAGCAGGAGGGTCTGCAACTGCCCACAGAGCAGGCACCGGCCAGCTGGGTCCTCTCCCAGCCTTGTTGAGGAGGTTGTCAGTAGGTCCCCATCCCAGACACACACTCTGGTGGGCCTGAACCTGTGGAGAGAACATATGGATGCCATGGAGGTGAGGGACTGATGGGCCAGATCTTCCATGAGAGTGTGGCTCTCACCGGAGAGGGAGGAAGAGCTCAGTGAGGGCACAGCAGCCATTGGCTCTTATCCTCAGCAGATGGAGACATACCACACACTTTGTTAGGCTCACCCAGCACCACCTTTCGGGATGAGGTTGTTGGGGTTTTCTGCTCTTCTTTGTGTTTTTGGAAGCCTGATTGATGTCCCTTCGAGAAGGCGCTCTCCTGCCGCTCACTCGCGGTGGGGCTGGTGGCAACGGGCCTCACCCAAGAAGGTCCGTGGAGCCACCACCGTGTGCACTGGGAAAGCAAAACAAACCCCAGTTCAACAGCCCGGGTGGGCTCCACTCCCACTGACTGCTCCGTGTGGGAGTACAGGAGAAGGCAGAAGCAGGTGGGGAAACTAATAGCATCCAGTCATGGTCACTATGAATCCCACACACCTTCGGTAATTCCTCAGACACCTAATCTGCCCTTCCAGGCTGAGGTGTGTGTTGAGCCCAAGGTTCAACTCTCCAAACCAGCGTGGAGATTAATTCCTCCGCCAGCGCTGATTGGAGTGCAGAAATCCTAATGACATGTTTGCAGCAGCTGTGCCATTCAAGAGTGATTTTCCAGGGGGGAAATGGTAATGGTCCAACACGCTAGGGCTTACGGTTGTGTCACCACAGGGCTCTGGGATATTGCTGCAGAGTATCACAGCGTGTTTTAATAAAGAAGGGACAGGATTCCCACTGGGCATGGCAGTTAATCAGAGAAAAAGCAGGTTTATGTGTGAACAAAGCCATCATTACCTCTCTGTGTACGTCTTATCGACTGTGGGACTTAGGTGATAGCTTGTCTGCAGTATCATTAGGTTTAGTCACCCTCTGAAAGATTATTATTGAAGGTCTGTAAATTTGACAGATCAAACGGTAAATTTTCATCGTGTCATAGGTGAGATGAGTTCATCAGCCTCTGCTTAATCGGTCCAATTGCTTGAAAGAGCAGTTGAAATGGAAAAACCTTCTCATTTTCTTGATGATCTGAAAACACACAACCTGACCCCTTTCTTGGAGTTAATAACCAGAAAAATACCTGGATACACAGTTCATACAAAAAGCTCCTGGAATATCTGCCACCCCCACAATCTCCTGCTGGGATGCTGGGATCTCCTCCTGAGGGTCGTACTCAGCGTTTCATGTGTGGCTAGAAGATGTGCAATAGTTATTATGGTTGACTGCTAATTGCAATTTAGGGAAAATGAACCCTAATCCTATCCTTCAGCTGGAAAGATGCTGAAAGGGTCACAAGCTGCTCGCTTTATGCTCTCTGTGTTCCGTGCAGGTGCAGAATGTACCACCTCCTGTCTGGACCACAGTCACGAGCCCATCCTCCTTCGCATGAACGAGACGGTGCAAGACATCCAGCACTGGATGAACCCTCAGAGAGTGAAGGTGGGTGCCTGGTGATCTGTATATCCCTGATCTTATCCCTAACTATGTCCTTTCTCGCATGTTTATGTGCAGTGAGGGGACAGCGTTACCCGGGATTCATTCAGTGAGGTGAATTCATGGGGAATTCTGCCCTTTCGAAAAGAATTCCTGATTTTTGTTGTGTCTTTGCGTGTTGTTCCGGTAACGTGGTGGCTTTGTCTCCAAGCTGATTTCTCTCTTGTGATTTCCCTGTGGAAATCAGTTCAAGGTAAAAACCCCAGATCAGTGTGCTCAGCTCCACCCAGCACCCACAGTGGGTCTGATGTGGAAACAGGATTCATTGCACGGGAAGATGTGGTGGGCAGTGAGAGACAGGGCACTGGACAGCTTGTCTTCTCTTCCTCCTTTTTGCATTCTTTGGGTGGCCGGGCTGGATTTTTCTGCGCTGCTTTTGGATGACAAAAGAAGCTGATACAGAGGGTATTTCATTTCCTGAACCAGCAGAGCTGTCTGAGTCCTCCCCCAGTCCCTGCACCCGCAGGCGAGAGCTGCCTGCTCAGCACAGCCCCTGCCAGAGGTCACCTCCTGCAGTCACCTCTGGTGGCACCCTCTGCTCTGCACCCATCTGTGCCAGGGGGGGACGTGCCACCTACAGCTCCTCGCACACATGTACAGCACCTTGCACACACGTACAATGCCTTGCAGGCATGTACAGCATCTGGTATGCGTGTACTGTGCCTTGAACACACGTATGGCACCTTGCACACACATATACAGTGTCTCACACGCACACACACAGCACCTTGCACATATATATGGCACCTTGCACATACATATACAGTGCCTCACACACATACAGTGCCTCACACACACGTACAGCACCCTGCACACGTCTATGCCACCTTGCACACGTCTGTGCCACCTTGCACACACATACAGCACCTTGCACACACATACAGCACCTTGCACACACATACAGTGCCTGGCACATGCATACAGTGCCCTGCACACATATACAATGTGCTTTGTATGCATGTACTATGCCTTGCACACGCATACGGCACCTTGCACACATGTGGAGCACCTCACACACACGGCACCTTGCACACACATATGGCACCTTGCATGCATGTACAGTGCCTTGCACAAATGTACAGTGCTTTGCACACACGTACAATGCCTTGCAGGCATGTACAGCATCTGGTATGCATGTACTGTGCCTTGACCACGCATATGGCACCTTGCACACACATATACAGTGCCTCACACACACACACACAGAGCACCTTGCACAGATGTCTGGCACCTTGCACACATATGGAGCACCTCACACACACATACAGCGCCTTGCACACACATATGGCACCTTGCATGCATGTACAGTGCCTCGCACAGACATACAGTGCCCTGCACACATATACAGCACCTCGCACACACATACAGTGCCCTGCACACACATACAGCTCCTTGCACACATACAGCACCTTGCTCACATGTACAGCACCTCGCACACTCGTACAGTGGCTTGCACACATGCTCACCCCTGCACACACAAGAAGCTGCTTGGTTTCACGCCTACACTTGGGTACCAGAGGGAGACACGCTCACCCACCTTCCTGAAAACCCTCGTGACATTGACACAAGTGTGCCCTCCTGCCCAGAAACGCCTGTAACCAGGTGCTTGTGTGGCACTTCTGCAGCAGAGGCATTTATCTGGACATGTCCAGGTGCATGTCGGCAGACGCTGGCACATCCCCTGTCACCAGGGTGCAGGGGGCTGGTGGTGCTTGAGCCAACACTGTTGGCTTTTATAGTGGCCTCCTGGCTTTCCAGGAGTCAGTTTTACACACTCAAACTGCATTTAGGAGGAAAACAAGCAGCCAACGCAGCCCCAGCATGTCCTGAGCAGCCTTGACAGTCTATTTGCTTCTCTACATGCTTAAATATGTATCCAGGGTTTGGGCTTTTTTTGGAAATCTGGTCTTGGCTGTGGGTAGCAAGCCACTCCAAAAAGCTCTGCCACTTTATACTTTCCTATTTCACACGGAGCAGTAGAATAAATCCTGGAAGGGGGTGGGGAAGCCAAGTCCAGAGTCCTTCCCAGCCTCCCATTCACTCCCGACGCCGAGGTGATGTTAGTGCCTATAAGCTGAGGCTTTGCCAAGTTCCTGGCATGAAACGTAAAGAAAACCCCTATCTCTGTGTTAGGGGCCATTTCTCACCGGCCCTTTCCCCAGTGCTAGACTTTAAAGTGGTTTTATAATTCATGGTGAAATAAAGTGACAGCTTCCTTCCCGTTCTCTGCTGCGCTCCTTTGCTTATTGATGCAGGTACACAGAGGGAGCTGTAATGAGTTTTATACCTGCAGGTCTCTGGAGGGCTCATTAGGCAGCAGGGAAAACATATAGTAGTAAAGGGGGAGATGAGGAGAGTGAGAGATGGAGGAGAAATCATGGTTTCCAAGAGTACAGTAGTAAATAAGACCTTTTTTTTTTTTTTTTCCCTGATGGTGAGGATCTTGCAAGAGCTTTAGGCTGTGAGCAGATAAAGGTTTGACCCCACAAACACTTAGTAATTATTTGGGCTTGAAAACTTGCTTTGAGAGATGGAGGGGAGCCTTTAGGGGCCAAGCAGGATGATGCTGAGACACGCTGGAGGGGATTTTTTTGGAAACTGTAAAACATCCATCTTATTCTTATTCAACTCTGCAGATAAAGGGATGTCACCCCCTGGGAGCGGTGCCTCGCGGGGTGCTACCGGGGGAGACCCTGCTGCTGGTGGGACCAGGGGGAGCCTGGAGAGCCGGGTTGGGATGCCTTAGGGGAAGGTCCTCATGACAATGTGTTATATATCATTAATAATATGTGTCTCTAATTACGGTCAGTGACAACTTGCTGTTGTGCTGTACGAGTAAAACAAGCAGCTGGTTGCATTTACACGGCAAGTCTTTGTGGATCTCAAAGTCCTTGCATGACGCAAGGGAAACACTTTTAGTTACTTAATTTCAGGCACAAGTAACGTGCAAATGAGAGCAGGATGAGAAGCAGATAAAGGGGGAGTGATCTCTGGAGCTTACCTTTGAGAACACAAAAGCAGATAAAACATAGGGAAAACTGGCAAGAAAAAACCCCAATATTTGTGTGTGGCTGCTCAAGCAACAGATGTTATGGAAGTGAAGTGGGAAGAGGGAGCCATCCCTCCTCTGAGGCTTGTTTAGAGCAGAGCTGTGCAAATCATTTGATTTTTCGGTTCGCTGGAAGTTCTGTCAAATTGAAAAAAAAATGTTTTCTCCTATCAAAGTGACTTTTTTGTTGTTGTGATTTTTGGTGAACCAAAAAATTGGAGGAAAAACCATGTTGGTTTGTACATAACTTAGCGTTTCATTTCCAAGGGGTGTTTTTTAATGTTTTGTTTAATGAAAATGAAAAAAAAAAACCCTTAGAAATTAAATGTCCTCTCAAAGGAAGAACAACAACAGATATTTCATCTTGAAAAATGTCTGAATATTACTATGTTTTTCAGCAGCGTCTTAGGCTGAGTTGCTTTTTGGGTCTGAAGGAATTTACCAAAAGCAGCGTGAGGTGGCAGTACCTTCTGAATCGTTTTTTTCGAAGCAATTCACCTGAAATCTTCTGTCTGTCTGTCTGTTGTGCTGCTGGCCGTGTTGGAGTAACCCTTGTTGTTCCCATGATTTACCATTCCCCGGGTGGGTGCACGGGGCAGCGAGCGGTTGAAGACACCTCTGGATGAAGCTGCCAAGGCTGACTGGGCAGTGAGGAGAAAAAAGTGAAATGTCTCAGAAATCCAGCTTGGCAGCTCCTTCCCATCGACTGCAGAGAAACAGGCCAGACACCTTATTTCTCAGGTTGTCTGAATTTGGGTCCTTGCCTCAGAAACAAGCCAAATACTGCGCAAACATTTGCAGGATAGCCCTCAAAGGGTCAGTGTGCTCCCCTCTGCCCACCAGCAGGGCTGAAGTTGCCCATGGCCCCTGGGACTCTGCCCTGCTGCTGGTGAATCCTCCTCCCTTCCCCTCTGCTCTTTCCTTGGGCTTATTTTGCAGGCAGGGAAACTGAGTCACAGAGAAGTGACATGAATTATGGCAGTGTGGAGGCTCAGTGCCTGGGAAGGCAGGACTTCCCACCATCTCTGTAGCTACAGCCACAAAGTTCCACGTCTCCTCTCCTTTGGCAGCAGCAGACTATCCCCTCACCACCACAGCATTAATTGTCACATTCGTTTAGTGCCTGTGGAGAGAGTGAGTTGAGACCAGTAGATGCCAGTCCCTGGGCTTTAGCCCCGGGGGACACTTGACCCATCTAAGGTGGAGGAGATCTCTCCACCCACCTCTCCTGGGGAAACCTAATCCCCTTCACAGCCTGCAGATGGTTGACATCACTGTGTTAGTCCCACCATGGGGGGGAAGCGCCGTGATCGGAGGCACTAGGCGCTCGAGCACGTGATGGCATGGGGAAGCCATGGGGCTCACAGAGGCGGTGGCCAGATGGGCTTTGTCCCCTGTGCACAGCCTGGCAGGTGTCACATGTGGTCCTTTCACCCACCTCTCACTGCATCCTTCGTTGGCTTTGTAAGTCCAATCTTCCTTTCTGCACACACCGATGCCATCGGATCCTGGTCACCTCCTGCAGTGCTGCTGCCTTTTTATACATTTGTTTATCTCTGTTGCCCCATGGAGCACCCTGTGGCACCTTTGTGCCTGGCAGCACCCAGCACAATGATGTCCAACAACCTGAACCATCCCTACTTTCTTAATTTTCCCACCCAGGCTCTCCCTTTATGCACAACCCCTCTCCTGTCTCCCCTCTTACACACCACAGCAGCAGCTTGAGGGTACAAACAGGCTGAGTAGGAGGAATTCAGGGTTTGGAAGACCAAGAGGAGTCAGGGCCATGGCCAAGGGCCCTTCCCTGCACTTCTGCTTCCAGCTCCATGAGCGTTAGAAGGATTGAATTCAGCTGGAGCAGCTCTAGCTGTCTCCACTCATCTAGCAAAGTGTCATCTCAGGAGAGGGCAGGTACCACTCAAGAGTAATGTGCCTGTCCCACTGACCCCGTGATCACCCTAGCACAAGATCAACTGGTTTTCCTGTGCTACGGAGAGCAGCTGTACTCCCTTCCCTGGAGGCTGTCCAACCCTTGGGATTGAGGTGATCTTGAACGAGAGCTCTGAGGAGAACATCATCCCAGCAGAGACTTCACCTTCCATCCGCTCCTCTGAGGGAGGGAGCTGGGTTTTCAATGCCAGGAAAGTAGTCAGTGCATTTTCTGCAAGGGATTGGAAACTTCCTTTCTCAAGAGCCTATTTCAGGGCCATTCGGCTCCTTTTGTTAGCTCTGCATGTTCACACACATTCACACAAGTTGAGAGGTTTTGTAAATATTGATGCTTCTTACCAGGGGAACATGAGATGCTCCTTGGAAGTGCACTTCTACTTATTGTCTGGCTGGCCTTGGCTTCAGGAGGCAAATGCCTGAGTTTTTCTACTTTGGTTTAATTGTTGGGTTCAAATGTTCTTGAACTGCTTCCTTTGCTCTCCCCCCTCCCGGTCTGTTGACTGGCCTTGTTTATTTTGAAACCTAGAAAAGTTTCCTTTCTTTTCCCTCTGAAGTGCAATAAACAGAAGAGGGAGGGGAAAAATAATAATTAAAAAAAAAAAACCCAACCACCTCACCATTTGTGGCAGGCAAGAGCCTGGAAATCTCCAGCTGTCTGTCAAGAGCGGGCTGGGGGAATGTCTGACACCTCAGGGCCCCCGCACCTTGCAGCCCCCCTTCCCGGGGGATAAACAACATCCTCCCCCCTCTCCCGGCCGCTTCTCTGCTCACACAGACAGGCCCTGTTGCGAGGCAGGTGGGGCAAGCCAGGCTTGACTAATAGTGGAAAATCCGAGAGCATCGGAAAGATAAACAGCCCGAGTCAGATAGTATAAAAGTCCTTTTTCTAGCACACGCCAGGTAAGCCTCAAATGACAGAAACTGTAAAAACATGCTGAGGTTCCCCTGCAGATGGATTAAATTAGCCCTCAAATAAACAGGGGAGGGGATGGCTTGTGCGTCAGGTCTTCCCAAATGTTAATCCCTTCCTTCACCAGGCCTCCATCCAGCCCCTGCCCTTGGGCAAGTGCCTACATGTTGGTTGCCCAACTGGACATTATAGTCCCACTTGGGACTGGAACCAGTGATGATAAACCAAATGAACGTTGTGCCTGCTGTCCTGGGAATGATGGATGTCCTATTTCTTAGACCTTCATGATATTGAGCTACCATCCCCACTGACTGGCCAGACTTTTCATCCACTCTTAAAATCTAAGTTTCCACATCTACAGGCAAACAGTGGCTGCCCAGGTGTATCATCGTGGACTAGGTTCATCACTTGGTCACCACTTTCACCCAAAACTACACACTCCAGAATTCATTATAATTCCAGAAATTATTATAAATACAGGCAGTATTATAAATACAAGCAGTATTATAAAGCTCATATAATGTAGCAGTTGATACTGTCCTTTCTAGGGGTTCTTCTGAAGGCAAGTAGTGAAGTGCTTCCATTTAAGATCTAAAGGATGGTGCAAAAATGTATCTGAAATTCCACCTTTAGCATCTTCAAGAAGTACAGATACAATGGGTAGTGAAAGAGAACAGTGATTTACAGCACCAAAGAAATCCCTCAATTAATTCCTAAAATGTCTCCCCTCTACCCAGGAGCAGGACAGTGGATTTGTGCCTTTGCCTTTCCCAGCCATGTTCCCCACCATGAGTGAAATATTGGACATGACATTTTAGGAGAACCTTAAATATTATTTTAATCTCAAATGTTCTGTTATTGCAAGTGTCAAGTCCAACACTTCTTGTAAATACCTGGAGGACAGCCAGGTCCTGAGAACACAAGAGGTGTTAGGAACTGAACTTCATTGGTTAAGTGTGGGAGAGCCATAAGAGTCAGCATGCTGATTTTCTGTACACTCATTTCTTTGTTTTAACCAGTTTTGTTGTGGTTGTTTTTTTTCTTCTCCCCTCCAGAGCGTTGTCTGCACAGCGGGACTCAAGTGGTACCCTCACCCTTCCCTGATTCATTGTGTCAAAGGCTGCGAGGTGAGCTTTTGTGTTGGCTCAGGTGGTCTGTACTCGCTCTCCCAAACGTTATGGTAACAGTCATTACAGACACCTGGGTTGTAAATGTTGTTTTTTGAGAGGGGCAAACAGGCTTTTGCCCTGAATGTCCTGTCCATCACACTGTGGTCTTCTACATCAGCTCCGACACTCAATGGTGAAATTGGTGGTTTTCCTAGAGCCAATGGTTCAGCAACTCTCACAGGAGTTAAAGGATCAAGTGGCTCAACAGCAGTGGTAGACCATCAGAATTTCCCAGGACCTGAGAGTTTCTGGGAAGTTGCAAAAACTTTCAATTGTTTTTCCTTGATTTTGACATCTTATTAGAGGGCCAATTCTTTCCAGGGCCAGCTATGCTTTGGGCTTTGGTGTGTGCAGATAAACTTCAGGAAATCCAGAGGCAGAAATTATACCACTGGGTGGACAGCAGAACTGGACAGTGAGAGAATCACACATCTCTCGACTGTGCACCCCCATCTGAACCAGAAAAAATAATCAGAAAAATGCAGTTACATTTCAGCTGTGATACATTTTTACAGCCTTGTGTGTTATTTGAAAAAAAAACAATCATTTTGAAGGACATTGTTTCTGCTGTAAACAGTCCTCTAGAAGTCTTAAGACGCTTCCAGTGGTTAAACAGGGCTGGAGCACCTCACTCTGGCTCATGGTGCTCGTGCTGTTTCCGTCATACCAGCCCTTGAGTATCTCAACCAGGTCAAGAAGTCAACCCTTGTGGCACCTCTGTAAGGATAGAAATTGTGGAGATGTAGAAATGAGGTAGCTCACAGGCAGAGGGATAGTTGGCTGCTTTGGCTACATGGAGGAACAGTGGAAGAGCTGTATCTTGACCCCACATCTCCTGACTTTCTGCAGCACCGACTGCACTCTCAGCACCCAGTAACCCAATTTTACAAGCGCACTGAAGTTATTTGCCCGGAGTGGCAGAACATGGCACAGAACTCCTAAATCTGACACGAAACTCTAGACCACATTGCTGGGCGATGTGATTTGTCTTGAAGTAAAAGACAGGTTTCCTTCGCATACAAATGTCGGGCCCAAGAGGGTAATAACTCTCCAACAATGTAATAGTTTCTGTCTAGTTGTTCCCTAAATGAAAAGCATTCTGCTGTCAGTGCTTTGAATGTCATAAGCCATCTCACGCATTACATTCATGCAGGCTGGCTGGGCGCCCCTATTCTCCAAAGAGAGCTAAAATAACATCCAGCGACCATTAAGAAATGCCATTCAGGTGCTGATGCACCATTGGGTAGCCATTCTCCTGCTGTTTAAGGATAGTTGTTACTGAGGCAAACTTTGCAATGATGTAATAATTTACCAGAAGCCATTATTACTGACATGCTTTTTCTCAGCATTTTCTTCCCTTCCATCATTGTTAATTGCCAGACCCCTCTGCATCAATAGGAACTTTCTTCTTTTCATCATTCACTCGGCAGTGTCACTGCATCGCAATCTATCATCTTGGAAGGCTTTGCCCAGACAATTGATAATGGCCTCTAGCATCATTTTTAGAGCATGATGCTTCCAGGATCCAGGAATGGGCCAGTGCTTGTTCTCTGACATTAAGATTTCAGAAGAAATGCCATCTTCACCAAGCCTTTTTTCCCGACTATGGAATCAGGGCCTAATAAGCCAGTAGGTCAATAATACTGGGCCAATTAGGCTGATATGATCCCTAATGTATTAACATCCTTAGCATTAGGAAGGGTTCCCTGAATAGAAGGCTGTAAGCGGGGCATGATTTTGCTCTTGGACAGCACAGTGGTAACCCAGACTCCTGCTGCAATGTGATTTTTTGTCGCTCCCTAGTGGCAGGAATAGAGGTTTATGAATCAGCCCTGTTCTCTACTATCTTAGGTATTTCAGTAGAAAAGTAATCCCTTTGGGCTACCTGTAGAGTCCTCCAAAAATATAGGAACACCAAGATGTGCATGAAGACCTATGGATACCTCACCCTCCACAGCCAGACCTCCAAGGTCTCCAGGAATTTTGGTCCCAAATCAGAATAGATGCTATTTATCCCATTCTTCTCCTCCAAAGGACTGACTTGCCAACTCTGCCAATGCAAGTGAAAAGCAAATTCTTCCACAAGTTTCTTTTACTGATTTTCCAGTGTTCATAGGTGTAGAGTACCAGCACAGGCTTGGGAAATGAAAGGCAAGCTCTTCTCAAAGAGCAGGCATAGACAGGCAATACAAGGGAAATAGGGAGAAGCCTACAAAATGTCTTGGATTGGGCAAAGTTCACATTCTTGAATATGACCAGGTTGGCTAAAAATATCTCTCAATCTACTTATAAATCATTTCCTTTTAACTCTTCACATATTAATTAAATTGCAAGGGCATTTGCAAATCAAAGTCTTTGCCTGTGCAAATAAGTTAATCTCTGTGGAAGTCAATGGAGTTGAGCCAGTTT
This sequence comes from Scolopax mira, assembly GCA_004320125.1. Classification (NCBI taxonomy): domain Eukaryota; kingdom Metazoa; phylum Chordata; class Aves; order Charadriiformes; family Scolopacidae; genus Scolopax; species Scolopax mira. The sequence continues at coordinate 28,234 of BJBW01000329.1, read as the reverse complement.
ATAGGGATGGGAGCCTTCCCCTGTAACTCTGCTTTCCTTGTCAGCATTTCTAGTACTTGCATGTAGCCAAGCAGGTGACATGCAGGAGCAAGTCACCTCCTGCTAGTCCTGCTGTGGTCCGGTATTGCCATCATTGTCTGGATTTCCTACACCCTGATAGAAATATTTAAATTTGCAAAACATCAGCAGTGAAAGCCTGTGTCTGCACCGCTCCACAGCGTCCATTCCAACACTGCTGAGCGTGTCCATGGCTTGCTCCAGGGAGATCATGGTGAGCTCCTGTTGCTGGTTCTTCAGGTATCAGTCATCAGGGAGACTCTGGTACTGCAGTTGCTGCAAAATCCCCCCAGGAAACCTCCGCCAGCCTCCCCACCCACTCTGCAGTGATGCCTTCTTGTAGGAAAGTCCCTGGTGTGTTTTTCACTGCGCAGAATAAATGAATTTTCTAAAAAGCAGATAAAATGGGAATAGCCCCATGAGTCTGTGAGTGTAAGAAGTCTTATAGAGATAGGACTCTGCTCTCTGCTGAGCATCCCCAGCTTGCAGTGCTGCTGGGTTTCTTATACTGGCGTGTTGTTTTTTTAATATCAGACATGTTTTTTGATATCCAGGAAAGGTTGTTGTGCTTGCTGACCAAGAGGGCTCCATCATGTAATGAAAAATCAGACTTCAAGCCCTTTCTTCAGAATCACAATTATTCTTCAGATCGTATGGAGCGCACAGATTAGTGATCACTTTGCACAGATTAGTGACCCCATTTCCTTTTTCAAGGTGATTTGTGAATTTTACTCAACAGCTCTCCAGAATGCTCCTCTGAATTATTGCCGTTACCCCAGATCTGTGCTGTGGAGTGGAGGGACATTACGTGTCATGGACAAAGTCACACACAGTCACTGCTGGTTGGAAAATGAGAGCTGGTGGTCCCTGTGCAGAGTTCAGACCACTTCCATTTCTCTTGGTGATACAGTTTGTGCCCTCATTGCTGACACTTGTTGCATGGTTAGGAGAACTGTGCTGGAAAGTACAACTATTAAAAGCAAGCCAATTTTGCAGCTATACATAATCTTCTTCTTATCCCACATAGTTTCGGAAGGTTAGCTTAAAATTATCAAGAGGTGCCACAATTTTAGATGCCTTGATGCTGTCTCTGAGCCTAGTCAATTTAATATTCCTGAAGCATCATCTTATGTAGGATTTGAAAAGTCAACAAGGGCTCATTTCCCTTCATTCTTGTGTCCTTTTTTTTTCCTTCTGTCTGCTAGGAAGGGAGAGGGGAATAATTATCTCTTGCTTTTCAGGGCAGTTGGTGATGTTACAAACTGTATGGCTCCTTCAAGTCTTCATGTTTTCCTGCTGACGTATTGTTACAACCTTTATCCATGTCTACCCTCTCAGTCTTTTTCTGCTTTTTTTTCTTTTTTAGCCTTTCATGGGGGACAACTACTGTGACTCCATCAACAACCGAGCCTTCTGCAACTATGACGGTGGGGACTGCTGTGCCTCAACAGTCAAGACCAAAAAGGTAGGGATGCTACTTCCTCTTTTCACTGGGAATTTCTTGGTGAGTGCTGCTCTGGGCCTGGGAAAATTTTATCTTTGCAACAACAGGGTAGGTGCAAGGTCTCAGAAGGATCTTCAGTCCAGGTATCAGGTCCCATAGGCACTGAGTTCTTGTTGGTTCATTTTGAAGTTCTCTCTTGATACGTGTGCTGTTTCCCATCATAACCTGCTTCATACCTGTGCAATGCAGGTTCTTAAGAACAGTAGTCTGAGGCATTCGTCCATTCTTATTGTAAATAAACTCTAGTTTTTCTTTAGACGGAGGCTGGTTCCCTCCAAAACCCTGGGGCATGTTCAGCAGAAAAGATGTACCTACTGGTAAGGAGACCTTCACACAGAAGCACTGAGAAGGGGATATTTGCCCATCTTGGTACCCCCCTCAGTGCTTAAAAGGAGATGTAAATGTTAGGAACCATTAGGAAAAGAGCAGAAAACAGCAGCGTCTCAGTCCCTTCTAAAACAGCTTTGGCTGGAGGCTCCTTTTCCTTGGTTCAGCCAAAGATCTCTTACCAGTACAGCACTGGGGGCTGTCTCTGGCCCATCTGGGACCACTGGGGAAGGGAAATGGACATGTCTTGGCAAGTGGAAGGAGTTAATTTCTCCACTGTGTAGGAGGTGGAGGAAGAGGTAGTTTTCCTAAATGTGCTTTTTTGGACAATTTTTCCCTTCTATTTCTGTGTTTCTTTTGCGAGTCTCTCTGTGAGCAGGGACAGGTGAGCTTCTCTGTTCCCCGAGGCTTGAGTAGGGCATGGAGATCCCATAACAAAGCTCTCCACTGAAACAACCACTGCAGAGACCAGCCAAGTGACAGGCAGCGGATCATCTTCAGTGTGTCTCCAAGAAAAGATTCCAATCTCTGGCTGGTTTTCCAGCTCCTTGAAAGGAGCAGCCCAAGGGCAGGCACAGCTTGGTCTCTGCTGGGAGGGCAGAGCTGGAAGTGCCTGGTAGCTCAGCATGGCATAGGTCTTCTTCTCCTCCAACAGCCTGCCAGAGAAAATTTATCTCGCTGCCTCCAGGCTTGAGAGAGGGGGTGAAAAATCCCGAGAGGTGCCAGAGGAATGGAAGTGAGGTGGTCGGGAGGAGACCGACCCAAACCAGCCCTATCAGGACAGGAGCTAAGGGCACAGCTTATTGCTGGAGGGAGGATGAGACTGAAACACAAGGGACGTGAGTGGTGAGTTGAGGGGGGAGAAGGGTAGGATTAAGGTTTGGAAGCAGAATTTATTGCTGGGCAGGGAGTTGAGACAGAGTGGGATCTGCACAGAGTCGTGAGCGCTTACCAGCCAGGAGAGTCACGCTCAAAATATCTGCTGCTTCGCTGCCACTGGGAGACAGAGTGACCACCCAAGAGGGGGGAAAGTCCTTTGTAGCCCAGTTAGTTACTGGTTTCTGTGCTAAAACGGCCCAATACAAAGGGCGAGTGGTGCAGAGACAGGCATCTGGTCACACGTCTGATGTGTTTCCCTCATGGAGAGGGAGGTTTTGAAGCTTTTTGGAGAGAAGTCTGCTGCCAATGAGTTCATTGGGAGCTGTATCTTTGTGACCAGGGGAACTAGACTTTAGAAACCCCCATCCTATAGAGATCACACCATTTGAGGGCTGAACCGCACAGCCCATCGCTCCCTCTTCATACGATCAGCTTCCAAAAGCCCTTCCTCCCCCCCAAAACTCTGAGAGCATCCCAGGGGCTGAACGAGGCACTTGGGAGGAGTGAGAAAACCACCTTCTCCTTGGACCTTCCACGCCAAAAGCAAGATGCTAAGCCCCAGTTTATTATACTTATAGGGAAAAGGGGGGACTAATAACCCCGTGTCGAAGCCAAGGAGGGGGCAGACAGCACCTCTCCACCAACACCTGTGGCAGCAGCCGTGGGGCCACGGGGCTCAGCTTGGCCACTTATTTTCCTGTCTGAGGCCTTTGACTGGGACCAGATTTCAGGGCAGGCTGTTCAAATACAGCCCCTGCCTTTGAAGAGGTTTATGAGTGGAGCGTTACAGGAGATATTCCAAAGGGAAAAACAATGAAAGGTGAGAGAAAAGGGAGCCGAATAAAAATACTCTGCATACCAAGTCCTTCCAGCACAGTTTGCCACCTACTTAAAAAGGCACAGTTTTAAAATACACATTGGGTGTAAAAGCCAAAAACCTGGAGGAGACGTAGGGAGGGGTAAGTCCAGCTCAGTTAATTCCAATACCAGATGAGGATGTATTTTTATACAGTTGTAGAAAGAGCGAGGCACATGAAAGAGGCCGCTTTGCTCCTTCTCTTTCCAGGGTTACATACTATGTGGCAGATGTGTCAGTTTTTTAAAGCCCCTGCAAGTTTACCCATAAATGTCTAACATTTATGCAACACCTGTTTTTCTCCCAAAATGTCACAGGACATTTTACAAGCTTTAGATTTATCATCTTTTCACCGTTGCAGCCATTGCTGAGGTGACACATGGTTCACATTTAACAGAACATAGCAACTCTGCACATTATTTTAGGAAAGGGCTGAAGATTAACATTGCATCATGTGAAGATTCAGGAGTTAACAGTCGAGTAAGAGATCGGTTTTAGATCTTTCATGTCCGCAAACTGACAAGACTCAAGTTTCACTGCAGTCCCACTGCCCTCCCCAAAGAGCCCTCTCAGCTGCACTCCTTGCTGCGAACCAGGCTGCGCGAAAGCAAAATCACTCCACCTTATATTTGCTTTAATTCTGAGCCCTCTTCCTTAACGTGGGGTTTTGCACGCTCTTCTTTGGCTGCCCTGAAAATGCCCAGGAGAATTCCTTGCAGTGTTTGCTAAAGCCACGTTTTCCCTTTGCATTTGAGCTTTAGCAGCAAATGACCTTGTGCCTTTCTGCAGCGAGGGGGGAACGGAGCGGTGTGACTTATCTGACCAACCGCCGACTAATCAGCGCTGCTGCTTAGCTAGGAAATAATGAGTATTTGCCCTGCGCTATTCCCCATCAGGCTACAGAGCTTAAAAGAAATCATTAAACAGCTCTTTTGAATGCTACAAATGGTGACGAATAAATTCAGTCATATTCTGGGCATAAATTCGAGGCAACTGCAGTCAGCAAGCGGGAAAAAGCCGCATTCATCAGCTTAATTATTTGTTGTGCGCTAATTGATCGGCTTTCCCCCCACCCTGCAGCGGGCAAGGAGCCAGGGCTGGCGCAGGGACAAGTGCCACCCAAGGACGCCGTGCCCGAGGGGACAGCCCTGGGGTTTGCTATTGGGGCTGTGCTGGTCACAGCTTGCCCCACGCATGACCCAGGAGGAGCTTTCAGAGCCAGGAAAAGGCCATTGCCAGCCAACCTCCAAGGGAGAGAACTCTTCTGTTGTGTATCTGGAGGGGATAAAGTCTTCCGTGAAGGACAAAAGCAAAATCCCATCTCCTTTTAATCTTCCTCCCCTCCTGACCCAGCACAGGTTGCCAGCTCCCTTCTGCCTGGCTGCTCCAGGAAGCTGCTTCCTGCTTTGTATCCTGCCGCAGATAAAAGAAGACACTCCTTTTTTAAGACATTAAATATGTGACATGGCCAGAGTGAGAAAAATAAACAACCTGGGCATAAGGGGCTGTCTCTGGGGCTGGCGGCCGCCTGCCAGGAGCTCCTGGGGCGTGCGAGGTTGCGAGGAGAGGGGTTATGGCTGTTTCTCTCTGATTCATTTCAAGGAAATCTCTCCAGTCACTGTTCTCCTTTACTTCTTTTTTCTTCCCCTTCCCTTTTAGACATTTTCCCCCATCAAGGCTCCCTAGAAAGGCCTTGCTGAAGTCAGAAATTTCTCTCTTCAGGCTCTTCTATTTGTTCTATTTGCCTGGTTGAAGCCCCTGCAGCCTGGTACCCTCAAATTTAAATAGAATTTGTCATTTTAAAATTCCCCCAACTTAAACTGTTTGAAAGGGCAACCTTTCATCTGTCTTTCCTCTCTGCCTTCCCTTTCCATCACCTGAGGAGTAAACCTACTGCTCCCGTGAGAAAACCCTGTCTCATTCAGTTATCACTCGGGTTCTCCCTCAATGGCTTTGCCCCATAGCACTTAGAAAAGAAAAAGAAAAATTGTCCTGGCAAAAATTCCCATCTCAAATGCCGCCCTTTCAGCCTCTTGACATTTCTGTCCAACACCTTGGAGAGGAAAACCAGCAAGTGCCTTGGCGGAAAACAAATGAGGACTTGCAGTAGATAGAGGACTGTGTGGGATTCATCCAAAGCTTTGCTTATCTAAAAGATAGGCAAGTTATCAAAACCTCTCCAGAGACTTTATGGCCGAGAATTCAAGGCCTAAAGAAAGGAGCTTTGAACTGTGGGGCTGCTGCTGGCTCCAGCAGGGATTTCCAAAGACTGTCCCCGTCTCCCCAGAAAGGGGGATCTGCTGCAGTCCTCCCCCTACAAAAACAGAAATAACCACTTTGTGGTATTTTGGAGAAATAGGTGCCTTCTCCCAGCTCTTTGACTGCAACACAGACCTGTCTTGGGGAATCTCAGGTCCTGCTCTGCTGCCAGAACATGGTTGTGAGGCAGTTTGCCCAGTTAGCCATCTAACCTCTGTGGCTGAGGTGGCTCTGCGTAACTGATGTTCCTACCACGAGGCTGCTCCCAACAACTCTCATGTCCCCCCTGGGTGTGTTTGTCAGCTCTATAATTAGCTGCTGAGATACAACAAATGGTGGAGGGAGGAAAGAAGGATACAACACGGAGTGTTGCTTCATGCCCCTGGCTGTGTCTGGGCTCTGCTCTGTGCTCCAAGCACGCCGGTTCACCCAGGCGTGTGGGAGAACCGGGTGGTGGTGGTGGTAGCCTTGGTGGCTAGCTGTTTGCCACGTGAGGAGTCTTTTTTGGTCATGTCTGGTTGGGGTGGGAGCTTCTTTTGGGGCTCAGAACTTGTTTCGTAATCGTTCAGGGAGGCTTTCCAGGCGGCGATAAATTACAAGCAGTGATGGTTGTAGCACATGTTGCCTATCCTGAGAGAACGTTCTTGGCTTCAAGGGACATGGGGCTTCCCACAACATACGGCGCTCCCAGGGGACGTGCTAGTGGAGGGTGTTTGCTTTGCCATCTGACCTCACTTCATTAGCAAGTGTTACAAAAACCAGCGAACAAACCTTCTCTGCTCCACCGCCAGCTATTTGGCCTCTGGGTGGTCTGGCTCCTATTAAATCTTTGGTGATTATTTTGACTAATTACATTCATGTTTGCACAATCAGTAGCACGAGGGGTAGGAAGTGCAGCTGATTGCTGAGCGAGCGAGCTCCGTGTGGTTTGGCAAACGGGCTCCCTCGCTTGGCTCCGCCGGCCGGAGGGATGCGGGGATCTGGGCGGGCAGGGCTTTCCCGGGGGTCCCGGCTGGCTTTGGGCCATCCTGCTTCCCCCAGTCCTGCCAAGGCTGCTCCCAATTTACACCCGGCCACCTGGAGGGAGAGGAGCATCTCT